>PVHY01003778.1:0-102747 GCA_004024945.1 Uropsilus gracilis
AAAAAAAAAGAAACAATAAAAAAAATTTTTTAAAAAGTTTCAGCAAATCCAGCCTCCCATATATCAGTCCCATGCTGATCTGGCCTTTGTCTCAGGAATCTCAGCCCATAGGAATCTCACCATAGACTGCTCCAGGTCTGCTGAGCCTACCTAATGTCCTTGAACTAAGCTCTGTTCTGATGCCTCCAGATCACTGCCCATCATCCTCCACTTTTTAGACAACCTTTTTGTCAGAGTATCTTTTAATCAGTAAAAGTCAATACCTCTCCCTTTCTCTCCCTTCCCCAGCTGGAAAGTTTGGGAGGTTTGAATAGATAAAGAGAACTGATAAGGTTGCTATGGAAACCAGGCTCTTTAACTTCTGTATGTCCAGCTTATATCCAGATTCTACCTTGACACACCTTCTCCAACTTGACATAACCATCGCTTTCTTTGCATTCAGAGCACACACAGGTATCATCCAACCCACTCATCCCCAAATCCAAGCTTCCTTTGCTTCTCTCCCTCCAGTCACCTGCTCAGTGGGTGACTGGAGGGAAAGAAGCAAAGGAAGCTTCTATTTGGATTCTGGAAGCAACTAACTAAGCACTCCACCCACTCTTTCCGGTGCTACCTGGTCATCTGTGGTAAGCAAATGTGTATGGCACCAAACTGAGGCCAGGACAGAACTCTCTTTCCTTTCTATCCACAATAACTATCTCTGTGTGTAGCACATAGTAGACACTGAACAAATTAATGAATGGGAGGGAGGGGGCATGAAATGAAGGGAAGCAGCGAAGGGGAGGACCCAGAAGGAAGACTAAATAAAGGTCACTAGAGAATTTTCTAATGTTACAAGTGTAGTAAATGTTGCACTCATATTCAGGTTTTACTTCTGGAAGTGCATTAACTCAGTCATAAAAATAAATGCTGATCCTGCAACCAGAAGACCAGAGTTCAGGCCACCTGTCACCACCAAATGCCAATAAAGTAGAAACAGGAACTGAATCATTAAGGTGTGCTTTAACCAAAGAGCCGGCAACCTGAAAGATGGGTTTAACACACTAATGAAACCACCTTAATATCTCATTTCCAGCTGGCTTTTTATAGTGAGTTAAACAAAGACAGTTCAGCATCAGGCTGGTCTTCACTGGTGTCAGCAGCCTGTGATTTCCAGTCCCAGAACTTCTTATCGCTCTCCTGGACACCTGGCCTCACACTCCCGTGGTGCTAAGGCCAGTCATCTGATAGCACTGGCTCCTGCACTCCTCCAGTGTCTTTGGGGTGGCAATTAACTCAGAGTAGACAGGTCATAAACAACTTGTGTGCGCAGATTTACTACTCTACCCTGCATAGTGTTTTGCCCCATCACCTCATCCTACAGAGCCCCTCCCTCTTAAAATGATTCGTAGATAAAAGCGAATTCCTTAGAACTTAGATCAATTGCTGGGCTTTTTTTATTCCCAGGCAAGGTACACTATGTGATAATGATTGTTTATTCCAGAAGGTCCTTGTCCAAACAGTGGCCTCTCTCAGTGTTCCTATTTACCTAACACCCTACTCTCAGTGATTGCCCAGTGACTACCTCTGAGTATGAGCGGTAGAACCCATAGACGCAGCCACAGTCATTGAGAACCCTCTGAACTGCTCTCTACACTGAGTGTGCCCCATCCCCTGATTTGCTGCTTGTTCTCAGATATTCCATTTAGTCACTCTGTGCTGCGCTCTGTGCAGTAGTCATGCACTGACTCCACCAATCAAATTATGCATAGCTCCAAATCTTCCTCTCTCCTGCTGACCAAATCCTGACAGAGGAATAGGTGAGGAGACTCCCAGAAGTGAATGAGCTGAAGTATTTCTGATAGAAAATCGGCACTTAATCACTTGGCTTCCCTGAACCAGGGGATTATCTGTTTTAACTGTAGTATACAAAGCAATGTGAAAGTGAATTCAGGTTTTGTATTTGGGACAAAAAAAGTCGTGTGAAGAAGGCAAAAGGAGAGGAGAAGGACTAACAAAGAATACACAGAAAATCAGCAGATGGCCTAAAATGAATTATCTTTTCTTCTAGAATAATACTTAAGGAGGTATTAGTCAGTTGTTTTTTTGTTTTTGCTTTTTTTACTGTTCCCCTTCTGTACCTTAGAGTTCAAGAACTTTAAGCTATTCTGTGCTCTGTCTCAGGGAAGAATTTTTTCAGGCAAAAGTGGGGAAAAGGTCAAGCACTTGAAATGGGGCTGGTCCAGATTGAAATGTGGTAGTCAGGAAGGGCACATCCTATAGAATTTGAAGACTTGGTATGGGGGTTGAGGAGGAAAACTATCCCATTAACAATATTCTTATTGATATGTTGAATTGTTAATAATTTTGATATACTGGGTTAGATATTATTAATACTAATTCACCTGATTCTTTTTACCTTATTAATATACAGGCCTAAATTATTGATGTGACTTGCATAAACGACTATCCTAGAGAAAAGGATAAAGCAAGGACCTTCAGAACCTCAGCAAAACAGCAGTGTCCTCCTTCATCTGCATTTCTCCAATATTCTTCGCTTAAGCTCAGAGCCAACATTTTTGATGCACGAATGATCACACAAAGACTTTTATTACTTCTTTATTATTTATGAAATACATTTAAGATTTTATTTCATGCATTCAGGAGCAATGTAAATGGGTAAAATGTAGGATGATGGGATTCTGGAACATATCTAGTTATTTTACATTAATTCTTAATAGAAATAATTCCCTTTCCAGTCCTTTGACTGAGTTACATTCTCTTGAACTGCTGTATGCATATACGCATTTTCAATTTTAACTCTTTAGTTCTCTTAAAATTAAGTTAGATGAGTTATTCTATTTGGACAAGATGCCATAGACTCCTCTCTCCTTGTTCCTCCTGCTAACTGTAAGCATGGGAAATAATGCAAGAGTCAAACAAAGGAGAGATCTGAAAGTGGGGAAGAGGCAGGAAAATTTGTCAGGGACCCAGGACAGCGGTGGGGATGGGGGGGTGGTTAACATAGAGCAAGGGCTTCTCCCACTGATCATCCAACAAAAGAAGATAACAAAGGTCTGACCTATTTTTACTGCTAACTGAGCCATAAAATGTGACCCAAGTTGACTCATTCATTTCTGATGGCAAGCAGTCCTTCTGCCAACACTAAATAAACCCTACAACAATGGTGGAGGGGTTCCGGTCCAAGCACCTATGCCAGAGGTGCTCTCCACCCCCAATGGCCCTGAGATTTCCTTCCCCCATGAAAAAGACATAGGGGACTGTGGCAGTAAAATAAAACAAAACAAAAATAAACAAAAAAACTCTATCACTGGAAATATCCAGTCTGGGAAGCCTCTTTGTTTTCTTTCTAAAACTTATTCAGAGACACCAGTAGCCAGGATGGCTTACCACAGCAAGCCTCCAGGATAACCTACATGGATAACCTACAGTATAACCTACAGAACATGCAATGTTCATGGCTAAAACACTCAATATCATAAAGATAAAGACTTAATGTCATTTTTTTTAAAATTCCAGTAAGGGTTTTTTACTTTAAATTTACATGAAAAGATACAGACTATAAAAGAAATAAAAGTCTTGCCAAAGAAGACTACAGAGGGAAGGATCATCTTATCTGATATTAAGGCTTACTATATAGCTACAATAATCTAATCTATTAAGGCTTACTATATAGCTACAACACGCAATGGTAGCTGCTGAGGAGAGATATATAATCAATGTAAGAAAATTGAAAATCCAGAAATAGACCCATATAAATACATTCAATTGACTTTTGACAATATGCAAGAATAATTCAATGGAAGAACTCATCTACATGCCAGAATGGGAAGGCTTTGATAAACCTTTCCCCTGAGTGCAATTACGGTGGAAAAAAAATGTTGCCCACAAGACATTTCACCAGTTTATTGATGTCCAATCCATGGGGATTGACTCACAAGTATTTTTATTCAAGATTAGTGGTTCTGCCAGGCACAGTGACTCATGCCTGTAAGCTTCAGCCTATGAAGCGGCCGGGGCTAGGGATCGCGGTTCGAGTCCCACCTGGGGCCCATAGCGAGACCTAGTTCCAAAAAGTAGCTGGGCGTGATGGCGCACACCTGTAATACCAGCTACCTGGGAAGCTGAGGCTGGGGATTGCTTGAGTCTGTGGTACCCCGGACAACAAGAGCTTGCAGTTCCATGGGCAAAAATAGCGAGAGCTAGTCTCAAAAAAAAAAAAAAATTAGTGGTTCACTGTGGCAGCAGAACAGGGAGAGCTTGCAGGAGTTTGCAGTGAGACCAGTGACCATTCCAATCAGCTGAACAAACTGGAGACTGGACACAGTCCATGCACAGGAAATCTTTTTTTAGGTGTAGTTCAGGTCTACATTCACACAGGTGTTGACACTATTAGTTCAGTCACAATGAAATCTGGCTGCCAACACACAGGTGACAGAGTCCCATCAACCCTCCCTGACAGAAGATCAGAGAGAGAACTGTTGCACACTGAAGAAAGGAGTTGCAAGGATGTGAGGCCCTAGAACATTCAACAGTAATGAGTACTGCTCTGGACCCAGTGGTAGAAGTGGCAGAATACCCATTCTGCCTAGAATAGCCCTCTCTCCCCACCAAGACTGAGACTGTACCATTGAATTCTAGCTTCCCCTCCTCCCTCACCTGCTGCCAAACTAAACAAAGAAGACAAACAAAACTAACAGAGGTGAGTATAGAGGAGGAAATGTGACAGGGCATTCACATCAGAGTTTTGGTGGAGGGTGAGTGAGGCAAGTCCACATATGGAGGTGTGAAGATGTGGTCCCAAAATAATAGCTATGGAAATGGTTGGAAATTCAATAAAGTTTGAGAAAAAGTAGAAAACAGTAATCTTTTCACTAGAGTGATTGGGAATCCAGTGATAAAAAATAAATAAACCTCTAGCTAAACCTCACTCTTAAAAAAATTAACTCAAAATAGGTATGGACCTAAATGCAATATGAAAAACTAGAAATATTTCAGAAGCAAACATAGGAGAAAACCTTTGGGATCTAGCACTTTGTTTCGTTTTGTTTATTTATTTAAATAATTTATTATCTAGCACTTTGTAAAGAGCTCTTATTTTTGACACCAAAATATGATCCATAAAAGAAAAAAAATAAACTGAACATCAAAATTTTGTTCTTTAAAAGACTTTTTTATGAGGATTAAAAAGTTACCTACATTTAACAATGTACTAGTATTGAGACAATATATAAATCTCAAAACTTAACAGGAAAAAAAATAATCTAAACAACACAGTAAAAATATGGGCATAAGACAGTAGACATTTCATTCAAGTGAAATGCATGACAAATAACATGAAAAGCTTACATTGCTAACCAATGTGAGCGCAAGTTAAAATTAAATGACATATTACTACACACTATCAGAGTGGCTAAAGAAAATAAATTATTATGATACCAAATGTTGACAGAAATGAAGAAACTGCAATATTCATACATTGTTGGGGTAGTGGAAAATGATAATCTCTCTGGAAAACAGTTTAGCAATTTCTTGTGAAACTAAATGTGCACTTAACTTATGACCTAGAAGTTGCATTCTATGATATTTATCCCAGATAAATGAAAGTTGATGTTTATACAAAAATATGCACATGAATGCTCATAACTGCTTTATTTATAATAACCCCAAACTGATAACAACCTACAATGTCTTCAATGAGTGAATGGATAAAAATGATATACTGATCAACAATAAAAATGAATGAAGTATTGATACATGCCACAAGTGAGTGAAGCAACAGAAAATTATGCTAAATGAAAACAATCTCAAAGGTTTGCTTGGTTCCATTTATATAGCAATTTGCAGTAACACAATTTTAGAATTGGAGAATGGATTAATGGTTACTAGGGCTAGGAGGTTGGGGAGGTAAAGGAAGGAATGAGGCAGATGTGGTTTATAAAGGACAGCAAGAGGATTGCTGCAATTATGGAACTGTTCTCTATCCTGAAAGTGGTGAATATACTGTATAGACATAAAATTGTTGGTACATCCACACAAATGAGTACAAGTAAAATGGGATATCTGAACAAGACTGATAAATTGCATCAAAGTAAATATCCTTGTGAAATTATACAACTTTTGAGGTGTCACCATTGGGAGACACTGGGAAAAGGAACACGGGATCTCTTTGTATGTATTATTTGTTAGAAGTACATGTGCATCTATACTTTCCTTTATGAAAAAATTTTAATAAATAATGGCATGCATTTTAATCATCAGGAAACTGATGTGTATTTGTAATGTGTATTTGTAAACTCCAACGTATATTTGTAAGCAATATGTATTTGTAAACTCCAACGTAACAATTTAGAAACTATAATGCAAAATTTCTTACTTAAAACAAAAAAGAACTTGATTGAATCTTGCAAATAACATAAGAATTAATCCAAAGATGCTTCACCAGCAGTCTCATTGGCACATTTAGACAGTTTTTTAACTTAATTCCCAAAAATTTCTTGTTGGTAATTTAAGGGCAAAAATAGTTTGCAAATTACCTCATTCCATTAACTTCAACATTTGGCTGAACATTTCTGAGGAGGCTTCAATGACCAAGAGAAACGAACTAATAAACAAAGCACATCATGCTACAATTAAAGCAATTAAATCTATCTCTCTCTCAAGAGACAGTAAAAACTTTCTCTTTGACAAAGAGACTTGCCAATAGTGTTAAAAAAAATAGCAGGAAGGAAAGACTCTGAAAAAATAATTACCCATCTTAGCTAAATGAAAGAGTTAACATTTCCTTTTATTCCAAACTAGAATAATGAAGGAACTCTAAAGGATGTTGTAAAGCCCAACAGTCAGGGATTCCTTTAAAACAATAATTCTCTTTTATAATAGAAGGATAGAAGACCGGGCACGGTGGCTCGTGCCTGTAAGCTTCAGCCTATGAAACGGCTGGGGCTAGGGATCGCGGTTTGAGTCCCGCCTGGGGCCCATAGCGAGACCTATAAAAAAAAATGGCTGGGCATGGTGGCGCGCTCCTGTAATCCCAGCTACCTGGGAAGCTGAGGCTGGGGATTGCTTGAGTCCGTGGTACTCCGGGCAACGAGAGCCTGGGGTTCCATGGGCAAAAACAGCGAGACCTAGTCTAAAAAAAAAAAAAAAAGGATAGAAGCAAATCTTTCCTGCATATGAAAATGCTACTCTTTCAATTATAAATTCTACCACAATTTCTACCCATCTTCTGAAAAGCATTAAATTATTCAACAGTTTCAAAAATAATGTTCAGCATCTACCCATTACCAGACTGGTCTCCTAACAAGTTAACATGCATTTGATATCTATGACACAATACCAGTAAATTTTATGGGGAGGAATCTTGTATGTAAATGAAACCCCTGACCCCTGTTCCTCAGATAAACTATTTCTAGAAACATCTCAATACCCTCCTGTGAATAATACTATAATCATACAATTCAGATGACACATTGTCTTTCCCTAAAACGTATCCAATCTCAGTTTGACCAATTACATGAGATCATTGATTCTCTCCAGGAATACAGTGCTACTAAAGAGTTCTTGGGCCCAAATCCATCAAAACCATTACCTGTTCTTCATTAATACCCTTTAAAACCTGAAATTAAGGAAGGGTTGAGATCCACAATGAAAGATTATTCCTTGTATCAACCCTTATAATATTCCCACAGTTGCCTAGTAAAAAAGCCTCATAATGATTTATGCAATGCTCTAGGATCATAAATAAGATTATGATTTATCTTTTTCCAGTGGTTCTTAAACCAATTTCTATTTTGTCTCCAATACTACTGGAAGTCACCCATTTCACTGTGATGGGCTTTTGTATTTTAGCGTCACGCTAAAATTGATCAGGCAGTCAATGCTTATTGCCTTTCTCATGGGAAAATCAACAATATATCTGGACTATTTTGTTTGGGGGATTTATTGAGTTCTGTTCTTACTCCTCTAAGATTTTTAATTGGGACCTAAAAGATTTGATATTTCATTGTGATTCTGTTCTAATATATAGATGATTTACTGTGCTCAAAATAAATGAGCAGAGCTGTAAGATTGAGACTGTATTTATTAAAGACCTGAGTTCAGAAGAGACAAAGTCTTCAAAGAGAAATATAATCCTGCAACAACAAAAGTTTGTTATTTAAGGTACAGACTATTAGAAGAAGGCATCTCTCAATACATAAAAATTACAAACTGCAAGCCAGGCATGGTGGTGTGTGCCTGTAAGCAACAGCTTATAGATTCACGTTTGGGACTGGGGATCGCGGTTTGAATCCCACCCAGGGCAACATAGCAATACCTAGTCCCCCAAAATAACTGGATGTGGTAGCACATGCCTGTAATCCCAGCTACCTGGGAAGCTGAGGCTGGGGATCGTTTGAGTTCATGGTACCCCAGGCAACGTGAGCCTGTGGTTCCATGGGCAAAAATAGTGAGACCTAGTCTCAAAAAAAAAAAAAAAAAAAATTACAAACTGCAGAAATTTCTAAGACTAACTATTAAAAAACCAAGATTTAGAGTTTCTGAGATTATTGTATATTGCAAGCTTTGAGGGGTGAAGTTTTCCTAACATGATCCTATTCCATGAACTAAGTACTCAGTCCCTGAACATCTGTTCTAGGCCATAAATAAATATGAATAAGATTTAGGAAACCTAAGAGAGCTCTGTAACAACTGCCAAACCTGCCTGGTCTTTACAGTGTTGCCAGAATTGTGTCACTGACTGAGAGAAGGAATTTTAGCAAACTCTAAAATTATCCTACTAATATGTTAGTCTGACATTGTTGCTAATTGAGTTCTGCCAATATGTGGAATATTGTGAAGTATTTTTGCTAAATTTCATTTTTCACTTTTTTGGCATTACCAGTCAACCATTCTGAGGGTACCAAATATTACCTCCATGCAATGAGCATCTTTTCCCTTTCTTTTGCCTTTTTCCAAATCAAGGATTTGACTCTCATAGTTAATAGTAACCTCTTTAAAATCCTCTAGTGCCTCCATTTTCTATCTGATTACAGGAACAACTGGTTAATGTTTACTTTTTGACATTCTTGTCCAATAAAGCTAAGAGTCAACATTTTTGTGTCGTGAATGGCCTTCTACTTTTGATAGCAATTTCCTTCAATAAAAGCAAGTGTTAAAATTGCTTTAATTTGTAATCCAGTTTTTATAAGGAATTCTATCAAAGTCAGAAAACCTTTTTATTTCTGAAGCATTCTGAAGTAATAGGCTACTCCAAAATAAATCCATTTTCAGTATAACTGTTTGTTCTTTTATTCTTTCCAGTTGGTAGACATGGGTGAGGGCATTTAATTGAGTCATTTCAACTGCTTTGATTTCTGAAAGCAGTTCATATTCCAAAGGTGAATTTAGTTTTGTAATACTATAATCTACCTGACAATTTCAAAATTCTCTTTCTAAATAGGAACCATCACAAACAAAATTAGATCAAAGTTATCAAAGGAATCTAAAAAAACTCTGAGAGATACTTCTTTAAGACAGACTTAAATAATTATGAAACTCTCCTTTTTCTAGTAAAGGAAGAACAGTAACTAGGTTTAGTTTATTGCAGCAGTAGATAAAAATACTTGAAAGAGAATAACATTTCACTGGATATCAGATAACTAGCAGAGAAATTTTAAATCTTTCATCAATAAAAGAATATGTACATGGAGAACTATTAAATTTAGCTGGTCAACAAAGCCAAACTTTCACAGTTTTGATGCTATTGCTACAGTGCTTAGATCTTTGCATACTCCATATGGATTTTCTGTAAGTGCCTGCTATAAAGAGTGGACAATACATTTGGTTATTTCCTATACATTCACAAAGCAACTTGACTCTTCTTGTCAAAGTACTGTCCTAATGATGACCAAGGAAGAAAAAAAAAAAGGAAATTGCTTTTATTTTTCCAAATTTTAAGATTCTTATTTCTATTATTCGAGTGACATTTATTTTACAAGTTACTATTACTGAAAAGTTATATTAATTATCATTTATCCTGAAACGAATCATTCACAATCCTCACATAAAAAAAAAATAGAACTAGTAGAATTCTAAAACCAAATTAGCAAAACTCTCAGGAACCCTTAACTACAAACAGCCTAAAATACCACCATTAGCTCTAATGTTTAAAAATGAAACCCATGGATTATCTCTTTGAATAATAGTTTGTTCTGTGTGTTTGGAAATTTCACCCCTAGTCTTGGATTCTATCTGTTGTTGGTTGAATTGTGTCTCCTAACCCACAATACCTCTGAATGAGACCTGCTTTGGAAAAAGGAATCTTTACAGATAAATCAAAATAAGATGAAGTCTGTAACGCAACCATCCTTTTTTTGGTGTCAATTGTAGTGATGCCAATATCAAATCTGGGTAAGTCAGGGCTGGGGAGGGGGGCTCACCTGCTCCCCTACCCCCAGGAACCTTCATGCTCTTTCTCCAGCCCCTTTCTCTAGAATTTTCTTCATATTCTTTCTTTGCCATCCTCCTCTCTCACTCCAGGATGACAACACCCTTTTATCTTTCTTCCCATGCCCAGATGAGCCCACTCATGTATGCACACACCCACTAGACCAGGCATGTACAATCATGGGGAATATGCAATACCACAGGTGCTGGTCATAGAGACTAATGGAGGAAAAATCGTGACCAACTCATTTATCCTACAATCCACCCCCCTCAAATAAGCCTAGTCGACTAAGTTGTTAGGGCAAAATGACGAAAAGGTCTGACACCTAGCAGATGATCCATCAAGTCTGCTACTAAAAGGCACAGCTACACTCAATGGGGAACCACTATTCCACTCATGGCAATCTTCTGTCACTTGCCAGGAGCCATCGAGCTTCCTGGCCTTCTCTGACTGTGGCCTACATCACAAACCATACAGTACATTCATGTTCAGGATGCAATGGCCTGGAGGAAACAGTGGCAATTTGCCACTGAGACTGGCTACATACACTCTCGCTCAGCCCAGGGATACTCTTGCTGCTGTCACACAACCCCTGCATTAGGCCAACCCTTTATTCATGCACTTGGGTTGGGGACCCATGGAGAGCAAGTTCCACATGTGGCCTCTCTCTGGTTCCCTCTCTGCTGTTCCCACAAGACATATTCCTCACCCATCCCCTGAGGACAGGTTCCTCAGCATTCCACTGGATTCAAAAGTGAACAGGTCATCACCCACAGGTGATTTAAGAGGCTTGCTTTCTCTAGTGTCCTCTTTGGCTGCTTAGCAACAACTAGGGATTTTCCTGATCTTGCCACCAGCCTTTTGTTTTATCCAAGTTGGCTTTTTACACATCTCCTACATGGCTGCAGAGGACCTGGCTAGGGCTTCCTCCCTCAGCCAGACTGGGATCATTCTCATGGCTGTACCTACCCCCATACTCACTCTCAGAGGCCACTGCCACTCTGGGCTTTGTCCATGTAGCTCCCTAGCTGGTGGGGCACAGCCACCTGCTGTGGCTCTAGGAGCACCAGGCAGTACACAAACCTTCTTTGGTCACTGAAGTCCACCAGCCACCCTTTGATTCTCATCTCCTGGGGTGTGCAAATGGCCTCATCTACCCCATCTACCCAGGGTTCCATAACATAACCAACCTTCCCCACCTTCTGGTGGAACTCTTTATCTTAATCTATCAGTTTTGTCTTTGTGTCACCACTGGGCAAGCTTCGAATGATAACTGATGGTCCTCTTTTTATTTTTTTGTAATTATCGTACAATATTGGTCATGTTTGCATCCCACCTTCCTTTCCCCCATCCCCCCTCCGGTCATTCCAACTCCTCTCGCTGCAAGCTGTTGGTCTATATTTGGCCTGGTGGTCTTTTCTTTTACTAAAATTATGTTCTTTATTCTTGGGTGCAAATTTGCACTCCTGGACAGCAACAGATGAGGCTGCTCAGATCTCCAGGAGTAGCTGAGGCAGATAGTCAGGCTGAGCTCATTGGGAACTTGTTGTCAGATAGATATGTGGTGCGCTTCTCCAGGATCCTTTCTGTCACTTGTTCCTGGTTCTGTGCCATACAGTTCTGATATCTGGGGCAGACTTCCCCAGATGGTTGGTTCAGCTCCTCTCTTCTCTCTTGTTAGCAGTTCTACCATGGGGCCACAGACACTCATAGTGGCTTTCTTCCCGCCATTGATTGGTAAAGGAGGGTGCCTCTTTCACATTGCACATTACTGTGGGCGCAGGGTTTGATTCCCTAGTGCCAGAGACGATGAGGGTAGAAATCTGTGACAGGTCACCTCAATCAATGGTTTCACCTTCCTGTTTCAGTGGTTCCCAACATAGTGCTTGTCCACCCAGGTGGTGAGTGTATGCAGGGCTGTTATTACTTCCTTTCCTCTGCATTATATCTGCAGTTGAAGAGACTGGATTTTTCAATTCTAGTGCAGGTCTGAGTTGGAGTAAATCGGAGGGGGACACCCCCCACCAGCCCGCACCCCAGCAGAGATGCTCAGTCCCCACCCCCTGGCCACGTGGAGATAGAGACTGGAGTCCCCAGTCTGAGATCCCTGGACCCAAAGTCCCTGAGACCCTGAGGAACCAGTGGCATAGGATTCACCCTTGCCCTCCTGCCCCGCCAACAGCGGGGGTGAGCTGGAGCTCCTCTCCAAAGATCTGCACAATTTGAAAGGTGATGGTTCTCTTTCTTCCTTAATGAAACTGCTGCCTCAGGATTAGTTGGCTGGTCCCCATGGGCCATCTCCTCCTCCACACAGAGTCTGTTCTACAACTCCTGGACTTACCCACCTCTTGTGCTCCAGCAACATCTCCAGTGTTGTCCTTGCCTCCATTTACAGAACTATGTACCAACTTAAACCAACTGGCTTCTCCTCTCTCTGTGTTGAATCCTGTCAACTCAACATCAATTGTCTGTGTTGAACCATCCTGCCATCTATGCCACATGGCATGTCTTTTCTGTTTGCGTTGGACCTTCTCATCCTCATGACAAATTGAGGTAAATCATCCTGTTCGTGATGCCAACTACAATGCAAGCATATAAAATCTGAGCAGGTTTTGGTTTTTTTTTTTTTTTTTTTTTGAGACCAGGTCTCTGTATTTTTGCCTGTGGAACTGCAGGCTCACGGTGTCCAGGGTACCACGGACTCAAGCAATTGCCAGCCTTAGCTTCCCAGGTAGCTGGGATTACAGGTGTGCACCATCACACCCAGCTATTTTTTGGGAATTAGGTCTCGCTATATTGCCCCAAGCGGGACTTGAACCGAGATCCCCCATCCCTGCCATGGCTTCCTAGACTGCCGCTTACAGGCACATGCCACCATGCTTGGCCTTGGGTAGGTTCTTTATTGGTTCTAGCTGTTACACAGACACACTGGGCAGGGTCAGAGCAGGGGGGTGCTGAGAGGTAGGCCAGCCCCCCGATCCCTCAGGAATCTTCATTCTCTTTCTCTAGCCTCTTTCTCTTGCTGGTGTTTTCTTCACATTCTCTCTTTCCAATGCTCCCCTCACATGCTCTCTAACCCTAACATGAGGCTGTTCTTCTAGCCTTCCTCCCAGACCAGGTGAGACCACTCAGACAACTACTAGGCTCAGTACTTACATTCATGGGGAGGGCATAATACCACAGGTGTTGTCATAGGAACAGCCTTACCAACTAATATACCATAAAAGGTCCCACTGCATTACAATAAGCCCTAATCCAAAGACAGGTGTCCTTGTAAAAAGAGGTGAATTTGAACACAGAGACATAGAAAGGGAGAAGTCCACATGATAACAGAGGCAGAAATAGGAGTGATGCTTCTACAAACTAAGGAATACCAAGGATTGTTGACAACTACCAAAAGCTAGAATGAGCAAAGAAACATTCTTCCCTGGAACTTTCCACAGGATTTCAAACTTACAGTCCCCAAAGATTAAATTTCTGTTTCATAAGTCTGTCAATGTGTGGTATTTTGCTATGGCTACTCTAGGAAACCAATATACTACTGTGTCACAAGCAGACACGATTGATTCATAGATTATATCAAAGACTCATAGATACTTTCAGATTTAAGCATTTCTAAGAGACCCTACTAATTAGCCTCAGCAAGAACCTTTAACCGGGAGATTGAAGAAAAGGTACCTGAGGAAAAACTGTCCTTGAGCCTTAATGGAACATCACTAGTTACTGTTAACATAATACAGCAGTAAAATGCCAACGTACTGATTCATGGATTCATGTTTCCTAGCTCAAAAGGTTACTTCCTTCTGGTTTGTGGTATCCATTCCATCTGAGACCTTTGTGAATCCTCCAGAAGTTCATTTCAAAGCTGGATAGTGCCACCCAAGATAATGGAACAAATAATGGACTTCAGAACTAGGCAGCTTCCACTGAACCTGGTGGAACATGATCAATTTTCGTATCATTTAACTTTCTAAGTTTCCTTCACCCTACTATGTAACTACCTAATTTCCTATCTTAATTCATTCTAGAACAATAATATTCTTTATCTTTATCCTTTATCCTCTTATCTTTATCCTTTTATTTCTGATCCTCTTCTATTTTTAACAGAAAAGTAAAACTTTCTTATGCTTTCCCAGGCCATAATTGCTACTCTGAATCCAACAGATTGCTGGATCTATAACCCCTCAATTGATCCTGTTGACATAAATTTAGTAACTATTCCTTTAAAAACTTCAGAAGGAAAAAAAGTTTTAATAAGACCCCTTTAGTACTTGAGTTTCCATCTCATCATTAATTCCAATTTCCAATCTTGTAAAAAACTGAACTTTGATCTTGCATCAATGAACTACTCATGCTGAGATGATTATAATTTTATCAGCAAATCCTAGATAATCAAGAATAAGCAGTAATATTAGGGCTATCCTGGTCATGATGCTTAGTCCTCTCCAGAGATACTTCAGTCTACTTTGCTGGAGCAATTTAATTCTACTCAAGGAATTCATCCATCTTGAAGGACATAATAGTATAATAAATACTATACTTCCAATTCAATCTGTGTTCCTCTAGACTACTAATTCTTATATGGATATCAGGCATACACCTGTCTTCCACAATCTCACTGATCCTATGTATTTAGAGCAACTGATAGGGGCTGCTAGATATTTAGAACACCACCCTTCCACTGGTTCCTATTTCCCTGAGAAGGATATGCAGAAGCTTTCAAAACAAGGCAAATGCAAATTATTTGGTAGAATTTCAAAAGGGAATTCCACAATATAAATAATACAATTTTAAAAAGTCATTTGAAACTTGTCTTTGACTTCTGTAGGAGTCATAAATAACACCAGTCTAAATTCATTAGATAAGAGCTGTCATGGATAATCGTGTAGCCCTTGATTTTCTCTTAGCCAGCTAAGGAAGAGTTTGCACCATAGCAAATACTTCAGTTGAACCTATATATAATCTGAGGGCAAATAGAAGAATATAGGACTAAGCTAAAAGAAAAAGGCATCTGTCTCTTGAATAGACTCAGATGTACTACGTGACACTTTGCTCACCTTTCATAATCTAGATCCTTGCCTTCAAGTCTCATTACAAAGACTAATGGTCATTCTGTTTCTGATAATTGCCTATATGCAGTTGGCTGATATATCTTGTTTTAGATTGTTCCATTGTCACATTAGAGGTTCAATAATTTTTCCAATAAGGAGGAGGACCAGCTTCTGGAAACTCATGGTGGGATGGGGCAGGGGGCAAGAAGGGGAAAATATAACAGAAGTGAAAAGAAAAATTAACCCTCCATCAGCCACAGACTACATTCTCTTTCCTGATGTTAGTCAACATAATCTTGGCAATGGGGAAAATCTGACTATCATGATTAATGTCCTGAGGCCCAATTCATCTGCGCTTGGCCAAAAGGAAAGCATTAGAAAACAAAAAGGAACAGTTCCTGATATTCAGAAGACAATCTGGAATAATTGACCTATTATTCTACTGTTAGATATGAACAATCTTACTCTGAGACCATGATAAAGGGAGACAAAGCAATAGCACTTCACAATTTTGCCTAAGTACAAAAGAGACAAGGTCACTCTGTTGCTCAAAAAGTACCAAACACCAAATGAGTTTCTCCACCAAATGAATGACAGTTATTCTTAACCAATTAAAACCCATTCCAGGGGGTAGGGTGAAAAAAAAATTCCAATTTCCACTTCCCATAAGCCAGATTTATAGAAACATGCAATGATAGACTCAAAAACCCTATTTTTGGAAAATGTCCCACTTTCTATACCCTCCTTCACATGATGCAACCAAAAACAAGTCATAGCCAAAGTTTGTTGATATATGACTAGCTTGAATCTGAAAATGAAACCAAATTGTGCTTTTAAAATTTTCAGCTACTTTCCTGTAGCTTTATTATTGGTCATTTTCCCACAACACATTTTTTATTTGCTTGAGCTGCTGTATATTCTGATGTAGTCTTTCAGATTTTGTTTGTCTCTTTGTGATTATTTTCCCTTCGAGATAACTGTGCTTCATCCTATGTTGGAATTTTTCTTCTCATTGGTTGATTAGGGGATTTTTTTTTCCCTTAGCTTTTTTTCAAAGTTTCATCTATATCGCTTTTTATTTGCTGAACACTTTTGAGGCAATAATATCTAAGCTCAGTGCTTTGCTTAGCTGAAATGCATTCTGCCTGTTAATAATCATTTCATCTCTCACAGCCTTTCACTCTATCTGTTGAGTATCAGCTATTGTTCCTAGATATCAGGCTTTTCATTTTTGCAATTCTCCACTTTCTCTCTCTCTGAGTAATGAAATTGTCTTTTCAAAACCTAGCCTTTTTTCCCTTTTGTATTCTGAACCTCTTTTCCCCAATGTGAAAATACTTGCTGTCTTGTGTATGTGGTTTAAAAGCCTGAATATAAACGCTGTTTACAATTTAGAGCCTCTTTATTTTTTATCCTTCGCTGATTAAAGTCATATAATGATTAATTTTATCTTTTATAATTTCTTTTTCTCTATTCTTGCTTCATCTTTAAAAAAATCCACAAACAAAAGCTCCATTTTTCTCTCTTTAGCTGCATATATTTCTTGACCATTTTAGTTTCCTAAAATTGTATGAAATGAATTGTAGTATTCTGAATGTCAGTACTGTATGACACAACTATCATCCTAATTCATTTTACTTTATAAAACCTTTAAAATTAAGTTTTTGGAAGAATTTTGAAAAAGGGAAAACATGATTTATGACTACTCTTTCATTTTACTGACCAGAACTTAGAAACCCAGAGAGGTTAAACCATTTGTCCAAAAGTAAGCAGCTCATCAACGCTGAATTCAGAACCAGAAACTTGATCCCTAACCTCCTATTCAATTTTGTTTCTTAGAACAGAAGTATGTCTATTTCAAGTGTCTGCTGTGTTTGAATCGTCTATATGTCATCATTTTAACAAAGATTAATGTACATTAATCTGTTTTTCTTAAGTATTTGCATTGGAACACTCACAAAGGGAAATCTTCCAATAAAATCTAGAAACATCATCCTTTAAGGTTCCTACAGGTCCCCAGGGTAAGGCAGTAAAAGTCCCTGAGCTTTATTTGCAGTTCTCCTGCTAATTTGTCACATAACTTTGGGAATATTTTCCCACTGGGATTTCCTAATGTGTTAGACTCTAGTTATAGACAAGTCCCATGAAAAATCTCACCTACAACAATCTAAAAACAAGATAATACAACATTATTAAGGACCTTAAGTTTGGGGAAGTGTAATCACTTTAATCCAGAAATTTGATCCTTATGTCACCTATGCTGTTTAAAAATAATTTCAGTTTTTGTTGTTTACTTTTTTAAAAAGTGATTTCTAATATATTCTCACTAAGTCTAAGTTTCAGGGCAACTATGAATGTTCCTTGGGTTTGTTTATCGTTTTAATGAAGGGATAAAGGGGAAATGCTGATAAACTAGATCTATCTTCTTACACAACTTTCTCCAAATTTTGGGATCTGGCTTGTCCATGAGATCATGTTCTAAAGTCTTACCAAGGATCCAAGGTCATGGGAATTTGCTATCCCTGGGGAAATGGGGCTTAGAGCTCATGATCCAACCTCAAATTCAGTAGACAGACCCACATGCACATGTGCACGCTCGCGCACACACACACACACACACACACACTCATATTGTCTAAACAAATGCTCCTAGAGGTATTAAAATAACTATGGCATACTTTTTTCCAGGCTGGTACCTAGTGGTAGTATTCCCAGGATTTCATATTTCATAGATAAAATACATTGCTTAACACAAAAGAAGAATCAGAGGGGGAAGAAAAGAGGAGAAAGAAAGTTATCACTCAGATTATTGGTCTATCTACAAACACAGATTCTGGAACATCTGATAAAAGAACCAAATGACCTCACCAAACTAGAAAAATAATCACTAGTTAAATGAAAGAGAGAGAGAGAGAGAGAGAGAGAGAGAGAGAGAGAGAGAGAGAGAGAGAGAGACTTGCTGTTTATTATGGGTTGAACACATAATTATTTTCTCTGTCCATTTCCAAATCTCACCCAAAAAAAGTAACTACAGAAAGATTTAAATTAAAGGAACTTAAACACACAAGGGAAAAAGAACAGTTTCAAAAGGAAACAAGGAGTTAAGAAAAGTATAGAAGATGGAAGTCAGAGTGAAAATGAGCTGGCTAACCAGAAGTTGAAATCTTAGTGCCTGCTAAATATGTAATGGGAGAAGCAATCTCAGAAATCTCAGGCACTGGAAACACTAATTCCCTCTGAAGATCAGGGTTGAAAAATTAGATTTTGAAAAAACCATTTCTCTCTTTCCCTCCCAATTCAGTATAGGTCTGGTCATTTAGACCAAGACTCTGAATATCTTTCACACCCTATACCCCACAAGCAATTCATCACCACCTCCAAACCAACTATCCTGTGTTCCAAGCCACCATCACCTCCCATCTGAAACTCTTCTTCCTCTCCTCTCATTTGTGATTGCAATCAATATTTTGTCCCCAACTCTTCACAGAACTTTACCAAGTCACCAGTGACCTCTACATTGCCAGTGTCTATTCCTGATTTTACCTTACTTGAAATATCAGTAGTTCTGACTCAGTACATCTTCCTTCCTACCTTGAAACACATTAATTAATCAATTACTTTATGTATGGTTTTCAGAACATGTTCTCTTTTCTTTCTCCTATTTCTTCACTGGCAGTTTAGACTTTAAACTTTCCTTGCTGACTCCCATCGTTTTAAAAACATCCACATTACAGAATGCTCCAGATCTCAGTCGTCAAAAATATCTTTTTCTATTCCTAATTCTTAAACATATCTTTTTCATTCCCTAATTGATTGTATCCAACTGCATGGATTTCAATATCATGAGCAAAGTAACCACAACAAAATGTTTACTCCCCAATCTGGATATCTCCCCAAATTCTAAAATTGAATATTTATTCAACATGTCCAATTGCATATGTAATATACATCTCAAATTTAGCATGACCAATGCTGAATTTCCTACTACCCCACTAAAACCTGCTTTTCCTCCAATCTTTCCCACATGGCAGCCACAGATTCTATATCACTCCTTTGCTCAAAACCCTGCAAAGGCTCCATCATGCTCACGAAATGTACAGGGTCCAACACAATGGGCTTCTGCCACTCCCCTGCTTAACCTCTGATCATTCCCTTACAGACAAGATAAATAAAACAAAATTTTAAGTCTATTAGAACTTTCAATAATAGAAAAAACAAAAAGAAGAATCTTGTTTACCATTATTGGAGGTAATTATTAGATAATACTTTTCTAAAAAAAAACTTCATTATAGGGAAAGAATTTTGTCTTACCTTTTAAGGAGACTTAAGAGTTTATCCTTAGGAGATAAGGAAAAGTTCTTCTTTGAAGAAAAATGCCAGTTAATAAACATAGAAAAAAAGTTAGAAAGTTACTGCTTTGCAAGCTAATAAAATAATTGATAAGTAAATAAAATAACTGGTCCAGAATTATCGGTAGATTCTGAAACCACCAGGTAAAAAGATTGTTGGGAAAAAATTTACTTTATTAAAAAAACGTACAACTCCAAAGTTTTCATAGGATAAAATGTAACTTGACCATGGAGACATCAGGTGATCTCCACCTAGCCAAGTGACTCAATTCAATTACTAGGTAGTAGGACAATCTCGACCTCCTGTTACAGTGGGAAAAAAAGTATGAAGTATAATGATGTGAAGTAAAGTTCCTGTCACTCTAAACTGGAACATGAGGATGGCAATGTCCAGTCTGATCCATAGTTAGAAAAATTTTATATTGCTTCATGGGCACATAGGTCCCAATAGTAATTATTGCTTATCTAAGAAATGTAACGGTTATCTGAAAATGCAATTAAAATATTAACTCTGCTTTCACTTTTCCAAATGGCTACTAAATTGTTAGGTCGCAAATATTTAGTTGTTTGATCCTATCTATTTCTGTTTTTGTACACGTTACTGCCTCTTTGGGGAATGGTGTTCTAGCAAACTCAACTAGGTCCTTCCATTCTTATAGAGATGTAGCTCTCTCCAGAAAGCCACCTTGACACCCACCCTTCCATAGGCTATTCTTTGATTGTACTGCAGCATCAATTTACTTTGCCTCCTTTATTACACTGGGAAAAAAAAAATTTTTTTTTGAGATTAGGTCTTGCTATTTTTGCCCATGGAGTTGCAGGCTCATGTTGCCCATGGTACCATGGACTCAAGCAATCCCAGCCACAGATTCCCAGGTAGCTGAGATTACAGACGCGCGCCACCACGCCCAGCTCTATTTTTTTGGAACTAGGTTTCCCTACATGCCCCTGGAGGGACTTGAACCGTGATCCTTGGTCCCAGCCGCGGCTTCCTAGGCTGCCGTTTACAGGCATGCGCCATCATGCCCGGCCTATACTGGAAATTTTTTAAGGGCAGAAAATACATACTGTTCATTGCTGACTTGACAGTGATTGTTGTTTAGAGTACTCATTATAACTAATTATTGAAGCATCTTGAATTTAGTGAGTTATGTTTTTTAAAAATATATATCTGTGCATATATATATATATATTTGTTCATGGTCTTTTTATAAAAACTGTAAAAACAAACAATATGGTGAGATGAATCAAGTTCCAGCTTCCTTTTATCTATGCACTTGTGCTCATTGTTATTTTTTCATCTATCATAAAATGAATGCCTTATAACAATCAACTCTTTCCTATAAGGAAATCACATGAGTTACTATGTGTAAATCACCCAAGAGACCTGAATACAAACCTCTGTTTTTTTAATAGTCTTGTGCTCTGATTTTCTGGGGTTTTTTGTTTGTTTTGTTTTGTTGGTATTTGAGAAACCAGATGTGAATACTTCCAAGCAAAGCTTGCTGCTGGACACAGAGGCTAGACCTGTCCTTGCCCAGGGCTGCCTGACAAAGGTCATGGGTCTGAATCTTTCATAGGCCTCTTGAGATGTTAGAAATGATAGAAATTCCAAAAGTGAATTTTAAGGAAGTCAGAAAAGAGGAATGAGATGCAGAGCCCCCAAGCAATGTTCTCAATGTGGGAATCTGGAGTAGCCACATAGACATTCTACCCAAAGACCATCTCCCCTCATAATGGAAAGAGTACTCATGAGAAAAAAGGGAAGAAGATAAACAAATGAATAAAGGTGATGGAATAAAATGGAAACGAAAGGTTCTTCAGAAATTATATGGTTAATATATTATGGGATAACCATAGCAATATTCTGGAATGGAAAAAAGAAAACCTTGGCAAATTACAACAAAGAATCTTGAGTTTGTATACTTTTTATTTATGTACTCTTCACTTCTCTCTCCTCTCTCTCTCTGCCTCTCTCTTCTCTCCCCCGCCCCCCCCCCCCCCCCCCCCCCCCCCCAGTCTTATTCTATGCAAAGGGTAATCCCTCCTTAGGGGAAGGCGCCAAAGTTCCATTGATGCCATCTTACTCTATCCTATGGTGTTGCCAAGATCAGTTAGCCCAATATTTGCGTTTCTTAAGAGATTACAGAAAAATATAAGACTTTTGACTTGAATTCAAGAGAATAGGAACAAAAGTTGAATTCTAAGGTTACATTCCCTGAAGTGATATGTTATTTTTCAATTTGAAAATCAAGTTTTATCATTTCTTGTTAGTGGAAATACTGCCATTTGAGATATACATTAAAAAATCATTGTAAGGAGTTGCCACTGTTTTTCTGCGTCATCTCAGTAGATGCTAGCCCTAATGCTGCTGTCAGCAAATGCTTGTGAGCCCGTTGAAATGTCGCCATCTCTATTAGATTATGACATCTCAGAAGTGCCTACAACCTGAGTTTGCTGGGGTAGTGACAAAAATACTGTAACCGATGTGCATTTATTTATAAAAGTCTACAAAATGGCAAAAAAATAAGTCTTGAAAAAAGAAAGTCACTTGGATATTCTCTGAATTACTAATAAACAAACCCAAGCTCCGCAAAATCAGTTTTTGAAAGGGTTCTTGCAAACTCCAGTGGCCTACGTAAGGAAATACGGGGGGAAATTGTTGAATCTCTTGCACGGAGATTGGCTTTATGTTTTTGAGTAAAAACAATAGACTATTGCAACAATGAGGGAGCTCCTGGTGAATAGACACTGTCAAGCGGGCTGGGGGGGGTGTGAGGTGGGGTGGGGGGGATAGACTTTATGGAACAACTTGTCTTTTTTGTTCAAAGACCCTCAATATGCAAAATTATAGTAATGCACATATAAGGTATATATTACTCTCACACTGGTAGGAAATAGCTTTCGCGTGTAACCCGGGTGCTGCATGGGATGAGATACCTGCCTTAGGTTCGGAAATATTCAGGTGCAACTCGGGGCGGGCACTCGTAAGATCGGGAATGGTGCTTGTGCACCCACAGGAGTTGACAACCAATCCTTTTCAAAAACCCGTTGCGCAGTGTTCATTCCCAGTAACCTACGTGGACTATGATTCTCGATTGCTCCTTGACTTTAGGGAACTCTCAGTGCATGTGCCCCTCTTTCCACTAGATGTCACTGCAAATCAATCGCTTGAGGAGGGCGACCCGTGTGTTTTACGTGCGGTCTTCAGACAGTACTAGGGTTTGAAACATGGCCAGTGTCTGCACCGATGTCCTCCAGAGTGGGGAGTCCGGAGCAGAGCGGGGTTTGGGGTTGGCAGGGCTGGAAGCGAGCGCAGCGCCCCAACCAAAGCGGCAACCGGAGCCGCGACCCAAGCCCGAGGCGCGAAGGTCGCAGGGTGTAGGGCGGGATGCGTAATGCAGCAGGCGGGCTCGCGCCGCGCTCCTCTCCGCCCCCGCGAGCTAGACGGTCACGTGCGGCGGAGGCGCTGCCCGGGCGGGCGGTGGCGGGAGAGGAGGGCGGGGCCCGAGAGGGGCCGCCCGGCCCGAGCCGAGCCCAGAGACTCAGCGCCTCACGTTTGGGGTTGTCCCCCCCACGCCCCCACAGGGCGCGAGCGGAGCGCGTGCGCCGCGCTGCGCCGAGAACGAGCCGGAGCGCGAAACCCCGCCGGCGGGCAGCCGGGACGGCGCAGGCCGCCGGCGGCGGGGAGGGCCAGGGGCGGAGCCAGGGAGCGCGCAGGCCGCCAGAGGGGGGGGGCGGGGCGGAGCTGCGGCGCGTGCGCCCGCCGGAGGGGGAGGGGCGGGGAGCAGCCGCGGAGCGCGCGCAGAGCCGGCTACCGCGAGCGTGGGGCGAGCGTGGACCGCAGCGGGCTCTGGCGCCGTTGTGACTCTTTGCCTCAGTCCTCCTCGCCGACCCCCGGCGAGGGCACTGTGCGGCGGCGGGGCCCGCGAGGCCGGCGGCAGCGACCGTGCCCGGGCATGGTGGTCTGGGGCAACGCGGAAGGTGAGCGACCCCCGGGCCGGCGGCGGGTGGGGGAGGGGTGGGAGCTGACACGCGTCGCCCGGAGGCTCCGGCCACCCGCCCGGCGGCCCTGGGCGAGCCGGCCGCCGGGGGCGGGGCGGGGGAGGGCGCGCCGGCCGGGACGCTGCGGGCCGTCCCCTCGCGCGCGGCCTGGGCGGCCCGCGGCAGCCCGAGCGCGGCAGCTGCCGGGTTATGTAACGCGTGACCTCCCCTTCCCCCTCCGCCATGGCGCTACCGGCCCGCAGAGGAGTCGTGCCGACGACTCGCGCCTGCGGCCCTTCGCCCGGCGCCCCTCCAGTCCAGCCGGCGGCCGTCTCCCCCGGCCCCGCTCGCCGCGCGCCGCCAACTCCTTCCTCCTGCGCCGGCGCCTGGGCCATTCAGCTCCGCGCCATTCATTCATGCGCGCGTTCGCTCGTGGGCTTCTCGAGCGTTGCAGAATGTCTCCTGGGGCCGAACGCTCGTGTTTTCCGCCGCGTCTCCCACGCCGCTGTCGCCCCAGAACCCCGACGCCAGTCGTCCCCAGGCCCTCGTTGCGTCCCAGAATCGCCATCTACCAGGGCAGGCTCCGTACGCTTGTCTTTCCCTTGGCTGTTTGTCGCCTTCTTCAGATGCTGTTTGCCCGTCTCCAAATGTGTTTGCAAGTCTCCCTTTCACACTTGCACCGCCCGGGAGGGGGCTCGTCCCTTTATGTGCCCCCTAAACCCAGTTTGCAAGGACTCTTCGTCTACATCGCTCCTTAATGGCCTGCTCCCTTGTTTACCTAAAAATGTGGTGTCATTCATTCTGTCTTTTATGCCTTCTCAGTGCCTGTAGAAATTGTATCGTTTCGGTGGAAATTACACAAATTAACTCTTGCCGTAAAGGACTTGTAACTGTTAAGGACTTTACGCGACAGTTCTTAATTCTGTGTGTCAGTCTCCGCTGAATTCTTTGAGAATTAGCTATTTCCTCTTTAGATAGGACAGGTCCCATAATTTTGGTTCTTCCTTTGAAATAACCGTTAGGGTATGCTGTTTATATGACGTTTAAACTTACAATCTCTGCTTTCCCGCATAGCCAGTCTTAACCAGTGCAAATATTGCTAGCATTTTTTCCTTCCTGTGGGTCTCAGCCTGGACTCTTAAAAGCTCACAGAATGTCTTTATTTTTCCAAGTATCTCCTCAAGGTCTAGGAATATCCATTCTGTTCTTGGATTATCTTTTTTTCATGTGCTTTGTTGGCATCTTTTTATTCCTCTCTGGCTACTTTAGAGATTACTGGAGGGCGGAGCAGTGCCAGACTTTTGTCTTTGTTTTAGAACTTTATGGCAAACAATACATAGTTAAAACTTTTTTAGGAGATGGGAATGGAGTTTTTCAGATTAATTTCTATGAATTCTCAAGTAGAAAGTAATTTTTCAAAATAGGGTGTTTGAATGTCTTTAGATTGCTGTGTTTCCTCTCTTCCACACGTTCAAAACTCATAATTCTACAACAGAGAAAGAAACTTGCCCCAGCAGAATCAAGGTAGTCATGAAGAATATGATGTAAGGAAGATTGCATGTAGTATATATTCAGTAGTCCTTTTCTGATCGCTCTTGTAATAGAAAGACAAAAGACTTTACAATTAGATGTAGGTTGAAATTCTGACTCTGCCAATTTTTGACTATGTGACCTTGGATAATTTAAGTTACAATATCTCTAGGTGTTTTTTTTTGTTTTTTTTTTAGTTGTAGAATGAAGCATCTTTTCCTGTCTACAGTAACTGAGAATTAAAGGACTTCTTAAGTCTAATATATCTGTGGAGTCCCTGTTATATATAGTATTGTTCCCTTTAGTATACTTTTTTTTTTTTGAGATTAGATCTCGCTATGTTTCCCGGGGTACCGTGGACTCAAGCAAACCCCAGCCTCAGCCTCCTAGGTGGCTGGGATTATAGACACCCACCACCGGGCCCAGCTGCTTTTTTGGAGACTAGGTCTTGTCATGTTGCCGGGGTAGTCTCGAACCTACGAACTCAAGCTATGGCATCCCAAGCCTCTTGCCCCCCAGCGCTTGGACAACAGCGCACCACCACCCCGACTGGTATACCTTTTTATTATTGTTAATATAGAGTGAGTCTGGATGTGCTGAAGGCTCACATAAGCATGTGAGAAAGCTTATTAGAAAAGATGGTAGTTACTTTTTGTTTTCAAATAAATGAATAAAACCTAAATAAAAAAGCTTCAAAATTTTGCTTCTCAAGAATAAATGAGTATATGTTAGAAATCATAGATTATATTAACAAAACATATATGTGAAGGAAATACCTTTTTAAACTTTTTTCTTCCCCTAGTAGTACCAACAAAACAAATGGGTATTAAAAAGGTATCTGACTTTCCTTCAAAGTCTTGAGGGGGGTGGTAAAATATTAAAGTCTTTCAAGACAATCAGGTTACGTGATCTTTAAGTGTCTCATCTACTTATAAACAGTGTAAGAACAATAATAAGATCCAGAATCTCTTGCTTAAACTACTAAAACAGTGCCCCTTTGTCCATGTATCTCTTATTCCCTTCCTTAATACTCACATAACAGTGGTTTCTTTAAAGACATAAACAAGTTTGTCATTCTCTTGGTCAGAATCCTCTAAAAGCTTCTTGTTACTCTTAGATTTGAATCAGAGCACTACAATCCATTAAGGCATTCGGCAGCTACCAGTTCTAACTTCATCTCCTTGTTTTTCTTAATCACTCTGTCTGGGTTCCATGATGCTTTAAATGCTGTTTTTGGATCAAGTGTCTTCTTCAGGTGTCAACCCCTGATCCGTAAGGTTGAAGTCAGCCCCTCCCTGTGACTCTTTGGATTCTTTGATTTTGCTTTATTATCCTCCATGCCTTTTATCATTAGGTATATATATTATTCACTCATTTACCAATTTCCCCCGTGGGACTTATTTGCTCCAAGACCTCTTCCCCATTAGAAGGCAGAGACCTTATTTTAGAGTTTTTTTCACATGCGATAAAGGTGCAAGCATTAAATTTTGTATTTTTTTTTTGCTGAATTTTTCAAGCCACCAAACTTGTATTTATGGAATTCTTTTTTGAAATAAATACATTTTTGGTGAATCTCTAGATGATTAAAGTAACTGTTGAGAAATGATCTTAATACGGCAAGTTTTTTTTTTTTTTTCTCTCTCAGATCTGTGGAAGATATTAAGAGTGACTATCTCAACAGCCGCCCACCAGAGTGGCTTTTATTTAGTCCTCTTTGAAGTTCAGCTGGAGATATGATTGTAGTGATGAAAGGGCTTGCTGGAGGCTGTATATAGGAAATCCTTGAAGACCCTGTTGAAGTATGAGTCTTGCAGTATTTAAAAAAGTAGAGATGTTTTATCTTCTGTAGCGTTTTCAATTTCTGCCATCTGTCATCTTTCATTTTGGGTTTTTCATCCCAAAATGTAAGTTGGTTCTTCATTAGTACTTATAGTAAACCCTGTTTTTTCCTTCCTGTTCTACTTTCCCTAATCCCACTTTATTTTTTTCTGTAGCCATTTATGTAAATAAAGGGGAAGAACCAATAGGGACAAACAATAACTAATAATAAATACTTTGAACCAATGCAAATTAAATTAGGAGCACTTTTGTTTTCTTTGTGATGATTGCCCTTGTAAAGCACTACTTGTTTTTATGTAGTCTGTATGTCTTTAGTAAAATGCCTATTTGTGGCATTGTTTTATTTTCTTACTCTGAACTTTAACTGATTAGTAGAATTCTACATTTTGAGATTTAAACTATAAAAGTAAAATCAAATTGCTTCTGTGTGACATTTGTTCCAAAATCTAGCAATTACTACATAATTAATAGTGTGTGCCAGGTTCTTTGGGAAGTGCAGTTTTTCATTTAAATTCTCAGCCACCGTTTAAGGTAGTAGGCATAGTTATTTAAAGAGGTCATGTTACTTGGCCAGATCACACGTAAGGAGCCAGGGTTTTGTTCAATCTGCTCCCACCTGATTTTGTAATCCAAGGTCATAACCATTTTGCAATAAAAAGCATATGAAAACCAGATTTCTGTTTGGAAACTTATGTTATGTTTCATTACATTATTTGTAAGATTGATACAAAAGTATTTAAAACATGGATTGATGTTCAGTTGAGCCAAATAGTTACATAAATGAATTGTAGGGAGGGCTCTAAGTTATATACTTTTGGTATTTTATTAGGTTAATTTCAGGATAAACTTGGTATTTTAAAAGATCAATGATTTTTACTGACAAGTTTGGTTTGGGTATTCTTGAATTTCTGATTTTATATTTAGGTTATGGCTATTGTTAAGGGAAGGAAAATCTCATCTTAAGTAATATTTTTGTTGGTGAGGTGGAGGTTTTGGTAATATTTTCACGGTTTTCATTTTTACAATTGTAAAGTGTTTGATTAACTTAATTATAGTTTTAAATTTTCTTGAATTTACCAACTGTTCAAGTTTACAGTATTTCAAGGTTATCGGTACTTTTTTGTATATTGTTTGTGCCCAGTGGAAAATCTTACTGCCTCGTTCTGCTATCTAAAGATTATATAACGTTCTTTTGGAATTTACTGATTTCCCAGAAATAGATTCTATTAAGGTATAGAGTATTAAGTAAATTGTTGCGTTGTATAGATTTCTATCTAGTGTCTTTGAAGAATGTAACATCTTAGAGTGTCACATTATCTTAAAAATTACTGTTTTTTCCCCCTGTTTTTAATAGATGACATAATATGTTCTTGGTATAGAGGAAGGGAAAAGAGATCAGAAAGGAAAGCAACAACAATTTCTTTAAAATTTTATTCCTTTTATTTTTATTTGCAGTTACATTACGTGAAAGGATTAGTGAGAAAAAAAGTTGATGAAAGCTAAGACAGCAGTTTACAAGAGTGAATTTTACCAAGTTTTGAATTGGCTGTATGCAGAGGGTTTTTTTTTTTAAGTAGTGTGTCCTTATATATTTGCCAATTTATCTTATCCAATTTATCTTAGGTTAGAGCTCTGATACATCTATGACTAGAATACATGTAATGAGGACTTCTACTAAAACGGATTCATAACCAAGAACATCTTCCTTTCTCTGTGTAACCATTCTAATACCCCATCATTTACATATACTTTACTAACTTTTACAAAGATTCAAGATTTCTTAGTATGTATTTAAGACCTCCTGTATATTTTCTCAACTGCTTTACTAGTTCATCTATCATTATCTCTGACCATATATACCAGTCAGTCCTAGAATGTTGCCTTAAATATATTTTGTTTTATCATAAATTTAAATTTCCTTCATCTGGAATCCTCCCTTTCACTGTCTCCTGTGCATTAAAATCCTGCTCATCCTTCTCAGCTCTTTGAAAGTATCTTGAACCATTATTTATTGCTTTCTTTGATGCATTTATTGCATCTGTCAGTCCCTCTCATTTGTTCTTTGCTACTGTAGTTATGTAAATCTCTTTTCCCTAACACTTTTTTTTTTTTTGAGACTAGATCTTGTTATTTTTGCCCATGGAACCACACGCTCACATTGTTGCCCGGGGTACCACAGACTCAAGCAATCCCCAGCCTCAGCTTCCCAGGTAGCTGGGATTACAGGTGTGTGCCACCAGGCCCACCTGTTTTTTTGGGACTAGGTCTTGCTGCCTGGCCCTGGCCACGTCTTCATAGGCTGCCACTTACAGGCATGCGCCACCGTGCCTGGCCCTCCTAATACTTTGGATTGTAGTTTAACTTTACTTACCTTGCAAATTATAGTAAATTTTCAAGTGACCATGAATTAAAATATTATTAGATTGTACCTGGAGAGTGGGAGATGGGGGCATGTGAGACAGAACTGTTCATTTGTAGTCTAATCAAAACCAAAACCTGAGTGGCATTTACTCCTATTATGAAATTTTTTGTACACAATGCACATTGTAATGACTTTCAACTTAGTACATATAGTAGTCATGTCCCGTTTCCCCCCCCTCCCAAAATTTTGGTTTCTCTGTTTCAGTTACCTGTGGTTGACCGGTCTGAATATATAAATACAGTCTTTTTCTTTTTTCCCTTCTATGGAAATCTGTCATTACAGGGAAGAAAATTTTTAGTAATTATTTTTAAATGCCTTCTTCATCTTGTATTCATGATTACATTAATTACATGATTACATTAATTAATTACATTAATGATTTTATTAAATCATTCTTTTTGTTCCTTTGTTAGTAATAGCCAGAAACATAAAAGAAACTTCTTTGTTGGATTCAAATGTTTGGGAGAGAAACTTTTCTTAATGTAAAATCACCCTCAGATGGGACATTGCAAATGTCTATTTTTATTTTTAATATATCTAAGTATTCTTTTTATGTATCTTATATTTGTCTCTTTTTGTCTCTAGGTAATTTGATTCTAAATCCTAGTAATTAAAATGTTGGAATCTACTTATATTCACTAGGATCCAGATGAGGTGCTGTATTTGATCCAGACAGGTGCTAAATTTGTGGCATTCTTTTGTTGAATTTAGACTAGTTCAACTCTACTGAAGTTGTTTATTTTTCAATAGCTTATTATTAATAACATTGTTTTTTTTCACTGAAATTTGAAGGCATAGTTTTGTACCACAAACCAGCAGGTGCAACCTTACTGAACATTTTAGCCTTAGAAGGCAATAGCAAAGCAGGTGGTACTTGGCCTACAAACTTCATAATTGTGTTATACCTTTACAACACATCTGTGTAGACATAAGGACCCCTTTGAAACAAAAGCACTATGAAAATGTTAGATGTGTTTAAATTTAAGGAATATCTTAATGTTAAAAATTAAGGAATTGTAAAGTGCAAGTCAAGTCAGCAGGTGAATTTTAAAAACTGGTGGGAATGTGTGTAATCTCCTCCTCTTTCTGTTTCCTGTAATTTTTCTTGAAAAAGCTCTTCTTGAAAAGGTGCACTAGCGAGATGGAATACTAGCAAGATGGAATGCTAGCGGCATGACAAAGCAGTATCTAAACGCAGATCAGCAATTGGAAAGAATACAGAAAATATCTCAAGATGTACCTAGATGTGCTTGTACTTAAGCTTATAATTTGTTGTTGTAAGGAGTGCTGTGTAGCTACTTTAGTGTATTAAAGTTCTTTGAATTCTGTATTTATTTGGGGTTGGTCAATATAGAATTTCACAAAACACAGAAATTGTCTCGTTGTAGCAGGAAAAAAATGGCAGTAGGAAGATAGTTCATTATACTGAAAACAAAACAGGTTTGAAAACCTTTTTTAAATGGTTTGCCTTGTCCCAAGAACACAGTCCCTTACCCAGTGAAAGGATACTGCCACAGGAAAGAAAGAGACTAATGGACTTAACACAGATTAACAACAAAGAAAGAGGGATCTATGTGAATGGAGGTGATGTCAAGGGTGGGGGGAGTTATCCCAATAACCATTTATCAAGGTTGTGATTTAAATAAAATGAATGAATGAATGAATGAATGAATGAATGAATGAATGAATGAATGAATGAATGAATGAAAGAAATAAAAATAAAACCTTTTTTTAAAAGGTTCTATAAGGTTAGAAATAATACTGGTCTAAATATCATAACTTTTTTTTTCATATATATGGTATTTTGAAACGTAAAGTATAGCATGCATTGTTCTTAGTATGTGAACTGTTGGATTGATTTAGAATCCCTAAAAGCAAATAAATACACTAAAGACTAGAGCAAATAGTTGTGCTTCTTAGAAATTGTTACAGGGCTGAGTAATGCCCCCTCACTGAAGTGTCAGGTACTTTTGTTTTTAATAGCTTGGTGAGAGTCTCTTCAAAGTCAGAACCTGACTGTAGGGTATGGAGTGGGTCTGAAAGAAGGGGCTCTTCCCTTATGAAATTCAAGAATCTTTGTTGTATCCTTATAACTTGAGGAATCAAAATTATAGCCTTAGACAGGACAGTGATGTTTCTGTAATTGAATCAAAACACAGCCTCAAAACAACTGTATTAGTATATCTGAATGTTGCATAAAAATGATTTTATCTGGTGTTAAAGCCTTTACCATTTAAGGACAAATAAGAGCACATTGGAGCAGACAGGTCCAACCTTGCTTAGCTTATGTGTTCTAGCTCTTTGTTTACTTAGTAATTTATAAGTACAATCCTTGCCTATTAAATAAAGTCTGCAAAAAAGCCTTTTTACTGCCCTCCACCAGAAAAGAAACCCCAGATATTAGTTTCTTGGAAGAGTAACCTTTTTCCTAGCTTTGTAACTAACTGAACATTCCAGTTAACCTCTTCCCTGTAGTTTGCCAGTCTCTGTATCCCAGCTGCCAATGGAGTGTTAACCTGACAATTCAGGTCCTTTTCTTTATTTCTTCACTTTTTTAACAATTTATTCTCTCTTCTAATTGTTAATGATGGTAAAATGCACATAATCATGAAATTTGCCTTTTTAACAATTTTTAAGGGTTCAGTTAGGTAATGCCAAGTATGTCCTATATTTAATAGTTAGTTGTATGACCTTTATCACTGTCCATTTCCAAAGCTCTCTTCATCTTTTATACGAAACTCAGTGTCCATTAAACAGTAAACTCTCCATTCCCACATTCCCCCAGCAGCTGCCATGTCACTTTCAGTTTCTGTGGATTTCACATTTAAGTGGAATCACACAGTATTTATCTTCCTGTGACTGGCTTATTTCTCTCAGAATGTCCTTAAGGTTCAGTCACTTGTAGCAGTTGTTAGAATTTGCTTTATTTTAAAGACTGACTAATATTCCCTTGTATTTATACACCACATTTTGCTTTTCTGTTCATTCTTTGATGGATACTTGGGTTGCTTCCACCTTTGGCTGTTGTAATATGGCTGTAAGATACCCAAATTCCTCTTTGAGATCCTGCTTGCACAGTTCTTTGGGATATATATACTCAGAAGTCAAATTGCTTGATTATATGGTAATTTCTGATACTGAGGAATCATCATACTCTTCCATAGTGATTGTACCATTTTGCATTCCCATCTACAATAAATAGAAGTTCTTACTGACCTCTTATGTTTTTTGTTTTTTGGGTTTTATTTTGAGAAATTTCTTTAAATCTTTTGCCCATTTTAAAATCAGGTTACTTGTTTTTTATTGTTGAGTTTTAAGAGTTCCTTGTATATTGTGTGTATTATTAACCCCAGATGCATTTCAGTTATTTTCTCCCATTCTGTGAGTTCCTATTGATTGTGTCCTTTGATACTGTCTTAAATTTTGACGTCTTATTTAGCTATTTTATCTTTTGTTGCCTGTGCTTTTGATGTCCTATCAAAGAATTCCAAGTCTTTGATCTTTATGAGTTTATTTTTGTATCTTTCATGAGTCCAATTTCCACTTTCCCACCATTATTTGTTGAAAAGACTGCTTTTTCCATTAAGTGATCACGGAGAAGTTCAAATAAAACATGTTTCTGGGATGGAACATACTGTTAGCCAGTTTTTTAAAAAAATATTCGATTTATTTATATATAAATTTCACATCTTTGTGATCTCTGGGGTTCACCCCCCCAACCGTTCCTGCCTTCCACCCCCAACCCCCCGAGTTCCGAGTTGTGTACTTTAATTTGGTTGTTGGCTTGTTTTGACTTTTCTTCATGGCTTTTTATCTTTCCCGTGTCCCATATAATAATGAAACCATTTGGTTTCTCTTTTTCTTTTTGACTGGTGGTTTCTGCTAATATGATTTCTAATATATTTCTTTCTTATTAATTTGAGGGACCTCCACACAGCTTTCCGTAGAGGTTGGACCAGTTTACATTCCCACCAGCAGTGTAAGAGTGTTCCCTTCTTTCTACATCCTTGCCAGCACTTGTTGCCCATTTTATGGATGTGGGCAATTCTTACTGGTGTAAGGTGGTATCTCCTTGTGGTTTTAATTTGCATTTCCCTTATTGCTAGTGATATTGAGCAATTTTTCATGTGCCTGTTGACCATTTCTATTTCCTCTTTGGAGAAGTATCTTTTTGGTTCTCCCCATTTTTTGATTGGGCTTCTTGTTTTGCTCTTGTTTAGTTGTGTGAGTTCCTTGTGGATATTCATTATTAAACCCTTACCACTCTTGTGAAGGGCAAAATTTTTTTTCCATTCGGTTGGCCTTTTAGGTTTTTCTGTTCTCTTTTGCTGTACAGAAGCTTTATAGTTTGATGTAGTTCCATCTGCTTATGTTTTCCTTCATTTTTTAGCCATCTGTAGATTTTTCCAGAAAGGAATTTCTGAATTGTACTTCATAGAGGGTTTTTCCCAAGTTTTTTTCTATGTATGTTATGGTTTCAGGTCTGACATTTAAGTCTTTATCCATTTTGAGTTGGTTTTTGTACAAGGTGTGAGGATATTGTCTTGGTCCATTTTTTTTTGCGGGTCTTAGTCCAGTTTTCCCAGCACAATTTATTGAAGAGGCTGTCTTGTTCCAATCTAAGTTTTTCCCTCCTTTGTCAAAGATTAGTTGACTGTGTGGTTTTATTTCTGTGCACTCAATTCTGTACCATTGGTCTGATTGTTGTTGTACCAGTATGATGCTATTTCAATTATTATGGCTTTGTGTAGTATAACTTGAAGTCTGGAATAGTTAGGCCTCCATTCTCTCTTTTTTTGGCCAGGAGGCTTTTTGATATTCGAGGTCTTTTGTTATTCCATATGAACTTATGTACTTTTTGTTTTATCTCTTTAAAGAATGTCATTGGAATTTTTATAGGGATTGCTTTGAATGTGTAGATTGCTTTTGGAAGGATGGCCATTTTGATGATAATTCTTCCAATCCAGGAGCAGGGAATGTCTTTTCATTTCCTTATGTCTTCTATCTCTTTTAGCAGCGTTTTAAAGTTTACTTTCTATAGATTTTTCACGTGTTTTGTGAGGTTTATTCCCAGGTATTTACTTGTTTTTGGTGTGATGGAAATGGGATGGCTTTTTTAATTTCTTCTTCTTGGCTTTTTGCATATAGGAAAGCTATCAACTTCTGTGTGTTGTTTTTGTATCCAGCTACCTTACTGAAGTGGTTTATTTCAAGTAGCTTTTCTGTGGATTTTTTTGGGTTCTGTATATAGAGAGTCATCTCATCTGTATATAATGATAGCTTCAGTTCCTCTTTTCCTATTTGTTTCTCTTTTATGTCTTTCTCTTGCCTTATTGTCCTACCTAAAACTTCCAGTACAGTGTTAAAAAGTAGTGGGGAGAGTGGACATCCTTGCCTTGTTCCAGATCTTAATTGCAATGATTTTAGTTTTTCCCCATTTAGGATGATGTTTGCTGTAGGCTCGTCATAGATTTTTATTATGTTGAGGTATGTTCCTTTAATCCCCAATTTTTCAAGGGCTTTTATCATGAATGGATGCTGGACTTTGTTGAATGCTTTCTCTGCATCTATTGATAGGATCATGTAGTTTTTGTTTTTCTCTTTGTTGATGTGGTGTATTATGTTAATTGATTTCCGGATGTTGAGCCATCCTTGTGCCCCTTGGATATATCCCACTTGGTCATGGTGAATAATGCTTTGTATTGTTGGATTCAATTTGTCAGGATTTTGTTTAAAATGTTTGCATCTGTGTACATTAGGGAAATTGGCCTACCGTTTTCTTTCTTGGTGCTGTCCTTAATTGATTTTGGTATGAGTGTGTTTGCTTCATAGTAAGTGTTTGGCAGTTTTCCTTCTTTCTCAATTTTTTGGAAAAGTTTTAGTAGTGCAAGTGTTATTGCATCTTTGAATGTCTAGTAGAACTCATTAATAAAGCCATCTGGTCCTGGACTCGTTTTTAGGTAGAGTTTTGATAACTGCTTCTATTTTGCTGCTTGTAGTTGGTTTATTTAAGTTCTCTATATCTTCTTTGTTCAATTTTGAGTAGTTGTATCTTTCTAAGAATCTGTCCATCTCATCCAGGTTGCTGTACTTATTTCCATATAGTTGTTTATGTTTTGGATTTCTTTTGTGTCTGTTGTAATTTCTCTCATTTGTGATCCTGTTTATTTGAATTTTCTCTCCTTTGTGAGCTTTGCAAGGGGTTAATCAATTTTATTTATTTTTTCCAAAGAAACAGCTTTTGGTTTGGTTGATCTTCTGGATAGTCTTTTTGGTTTCTAGGTTATTTATTTCTTCTTTTATTTTTATTATTTCTTCTGCTGGGTTTGGGGCTTTTTTGTTGCTCTTTTTCTAATTTTTCGATTTGGGAGGTAAGGTTATTTCTTTGGTTATTTTCTTGCTTTTTTTTTTTGATATGGGCCTGTATTGCTATGAACCTTCCTCTTAGATATGCTTTTGCTGTGTCCCAGACATTTTGGAATGCTGTGTCTTCTTTGTCGTTTGTTTCAAAGTAGGTTTTAAATCCTTTAATTTCTTAAATTACCCATTCTTCATTTAGTAGCGTGTTGTTCAGTCTCCAAGTGTTGAATGCTCTTCTTGCTTTCTTTTCATTGTTGATTTCTAGTTTGATGCCATTTTGATCTGGAAAAATACGCAATGCTTCACGAATTTGTGTGTCATCCTTGTGCAGGGGCCATGCTAATCTTACCTGTATCGTTTCAAATTTAGTTATGTACTGCTGAAGCCAGCACTGTTAGCCAGTTTTTAAACAGTTTCTTAACTGTTAGTAAGTACCTTAGCAGAGAATTGAAGGCTAGTGGGGTTAAAGTTTCCTTTTCCTGAAGAAGAGGAAGACAGGTGGAATAGCCATATAGGAAGCAACTAAAAGTAAACTTGTTTTATTTTGGCCTTGCCTATTGATCATCTGCTTTTTTTTTTTTGCTTGTATCATGTTCTTGAGTTGTACTGATGTATGTACTTGCTCATTTATTCATTCATTGTATATTCCATTTCTTCAACATTTAATTCAGATCACTCAAGTGAAGATAGACCTTGACATGTACATCTGGCTAGAATAATGAGATTGAGTAAAACCTCTCAGAGTCGGTTTCATTACTTAATATAGTCACTATACTTTAAAGCTGCATATATATATCTATATATAGATATAGATATATATATAGCTAGTGTATTTACACTATTGAATATGTAGTTGGGTGTTTTCTGGACTTGTAGAGGGAATTTTGCTGGTGTTTGATGGGCTGTGTAGAACCTTGCAAAAAGGAAGTAGATGAAATACCACTTTTGCAAGAAAATGATTGCTTCTGATGGTAACCATCATTTCATGGGTAGATATTAAAGTTCAACAATAATCATAGTGAAAAAGGTAAATTAAATTCTTACTAATATGGTTTGACTAGTCTCTTAAAATGCATATTGGAAATTCAGGTAGCAATGTGCTCAGCAAAAGATGAAATGGAGTTTAGATAAACATAGATAATTCTCATACTTTTCTTCTTAAGCTGATCCTTGTTGAGACTCCATTTCATAGTTATAAACATCCCTGTTAAAAAGAATGGGAGTATCAGGAAATCTCTAAGTATTGGAGTCCTTGGGTTCATCTAGATACAATTGCTTTCCCATTTACCTTAAACTTTGCCCCACCTGGCTGGTAGATCTGCTGACAACTGGGGTTGGATGTGACTGCACTGACATCTTCTACTTTGATTGGTTGGCCTTTGTAATGGTCTTACTTGAGGACTAATAGGAGAGATTGGTGTATAAACTTTTCAAGGATTCGTGTATTTTCAGCCCTTTTATAAAGTCACATGGATGGAAACACAAAACAGAGCCAAAAGTTTAGGGTTTTTAGTTCATTAGTTTGTTTTCAGACCTTTTCACTTTGAGTTTTTCCTTCAAAAAACAGCCTTAATACAGTCTAAGTAGTCGAAGACATAACATCAGAGGTGCTAAAATTGAAGTGTTCTTTGACAGTGGACCCTTAATTACTTCCTTGCTTATTTTTACCTCCAGGTTTCTTTGTTTTCTTTTCCCCACATCTGCCCCATGTCTGGTTCATGACTCCATAAAGAGTCCACTGAGTGCTCACCTGTGAAATACAGTTTTATAAATAATGAGATGTGAGCTTCAGTGGTGTTCTCAGTAAAGTGCATTCTCTTCTTAATGAGCAGGAATAATCAGGAGGACACATTTTAATTTAGAATATTGCTTGGAGGGTATTTATTTTTAAAATTTATTTTATAAAAATCACTGGTAAATGGTTTTTGGGATACCTCCTCCTCCCTCTGGTACCCCCTCCATTCACTCTAACCCCTCTCTTTGTTTGCTAGTCTGTGTTAAGTTCATTAGTCTCTTTCCTGTGGCAGTGTCCTTTCCTTGGGTGAGAGACTGTGTTCTTGGGACCAGGCGATCCGTGCCTGGTAGATTCTCAGTGATAACCTTGCATTGGGCAACCAGTCTATATTTGTGGTCTGTCCATGTTTTCTAATTGCAGGCTGTCTTCTCCAGTCCCTTCTCTTTTGTTCTGCTGTTTCACCTTATTATGCTGGTATCAAGTTTAGGGGTCCTCACCCCCTAACCTGTGTTGGTAAAGAAGTTTCTCTGTGGATTCAGGCATCTGAATGGCCATTGTAGATCATCTCATCTGCCTCAGTTTGCAACTTTGCTGTGGGGCCGATGCCCCCACTCTTTGGCCTTCCTCTCCTCTCCCATGGGTTGGGGAGGCAGAATGCCTTGCTCTCCTAGCAGGCATCTCTGACCTGAATTCTTGGCTCTTTCAGACCTGGTGAGGGCATAGATGCGCTTCATGACATCGTGTTTCTATTGTTGTTTCTCCATTCTTGCATGTACCGGTTCTCTCAATAATCCATCTGTGTCCATCTCAGGCTTGTGGGCTGGATTTTATGTGGTCCCTCATCCCTTCTATGATGGAGTTTGTGTTATCTGTGTTCTTCCACTTCCTGCATATTAGCTGGGGTGAGAATGAAGTGAAAGGGGCATTCTGGAGGGATATTTAGAGTGAGAAATTGCTCTGCACCCCCCTCAATGGCTTCAAAGGCATCAGTGGAGCCTATTTTTTGAAGATCTTTACTGATTAGTAGAAACATAAGCCTTTATGCTGGGCATGGTGGTACATGCCTGTAAGCGCCAGCCTATGGAGTGCAGCTGGGACTGGGGATTGCAGTTTGAGTCCCACCCGGGGCAACATAGTGAGACCTAGTTCCAAAAAAAAAATAGCTAGGTGTGGTGGCACATACCAATCATATTATACCTGTCATATTACTGCCCACTAAGCAGAACAGAATTTGATGTCAGTTTTGGTGTTTTAAAATGAGAGAAATAAAAGATGTATAAAATTAAACTCAATATGCAAGTACAGTTGCTTACATTGATATATAATTACTTTGTATAATGCACTTTGACATAATACTTTACTGCCACACCTTATCTCTTACATGTTCTTTTTTTATGAATAAAAAATATATTAGCTTCCTATCCTATGCAAGATTATTGGCAATTTTGTATATAGTAAATTCTTCATGTTTTCATTCTCTGATTTTTTTGACTATCAGAAAAGAGGTGACTGTGGACATACTAAAATTAGTAAATTGTTGTCGGGTAAGTGAGGTGGTCAAGTTTTTACCTCCATTGGCTTGCATAACCACTGCCTGTGTTATTGCATCTTCCCCATGATTGTGCAGCACATGTGTTGAGTGTGCACACCTGAGCCTGGGAGAGAGGGGATAAAGACAGTATGCAGAGAGCATACGAGCAGCAGCATGAGAGAGATTTCAAGATGGGAGAGGACCACTTGAGAGAACCAAAGAGAAAGAGTGTGATGTTGACCTCAGGGTTCTCCTGCTTCCCTGCCGTGCCTGCTGTGTCTGTGTAACTGCTAGAACCAATAAAGAACCTATGCAGATTGATGAGCCTGATGCTTGCATGGCAGTTATGAACAGTATTTGATGTGTGTACATATCAACAGAGGTGTGGATAACCTACTTTTTGGTTCCTAGTAACCTGAATCTCCCCTTTATTTGACTTTACCTTCTAGATTGCAGGGTAGCTCTGCTGCATGCCAGGTTGTTCTGTTAACATCTCTGACAGCATTTGTGGGTCTGGGCCATGTACTTTGCTTTATGCTCTAGGATTTTTCTCATTATAGTCCATCCTGCCTACCCCCAACCCTTCCTGCTCAGAGTCTTTCCCTTAAGTTTATTTGTAGAGCTAGTATTTACTGACTGGTACGTGTTTCTTTTTAGGTTGTAAAAATTTTGAACTTATATAAATGCTGTTAACTTTGAGCTATAAGTACTTCAATGTTGTGTCTCCTAAACATGGATTCTGAATTACTTCTTAGAAATCGTAGCTGTCTATTTTAAGAAATACAATCTGATTGATTTATAATGAACTGCCTTGTATCCACTCTCTGACTAAAGAAAAATATGCACTTATTGTCATTCAGCAGTGACAGGTCAAGTAAATAGCCACTCCTGGTAAAGTTCAGATTTGCAATTAGGTTTTTAGACATAAACTGTTATCTTAGTCTATACATAGTTAAGAGAAGTTGCCTTTAGTCTTTTCTGCAGTAAGAAGAAAAAAAGCGAAAATGTAGAGCATCAGAATTGTTATGTTATTAATTTTTTCTGAAATTGAGGAACCTTGCTAAAGTATATGGATATAGTTTTAACTTTATATTTAGTTTCTGAATCTAGTTTCTTGTGTTTTATGCACAGCACCAGGGGAACTTTAGTAGCCAACTACCTAAATTTTCTCCACCAGTTGTAAGAGACCCAGATAACACTGTACATTGGGACCCAGAGCAATTTACCAGAGATCACTGGCAGAACTTAGATTGAAAACAGCTCCCCTATTCCTACTCTTTTATAATTTCAAATAATTTTGACCTTGTGTAGGGTAAATGAGTTGGTCAAGCTTTTTCTGCTGTGGCTTCTGTGACCCACACCTGTGGTATTTGTGCCCCCATGATTAAGTATGTCTGGTCCAGTGTGGTGTGTATGTGCAAGTGGACTCAACCTGGGCCTGGGAGGTGTCATGCCTAGGTGGAAGAGTGTGAGATGGAGTGCAAGAGATTGCCAGCAAGAAAAAGCCCAGAAAGGGTGTGAAGATTCCAGGGGGGCGGGGGGGATGGTGGTGGTGGTGGTGGTGGTGGTGGTGGTGTAGTTACTCCCCTGCCCTACCCTGCCTGGGATATCTATGTAACTATAAAACCAATGAAGAACCTACCCAGACTGCCCTGCCTGCTGCTATTGGAGTTACAGGATGGCTACATCTTGTCAGTTTCTTTTAACTAAGGAATACCTTTAGAGCAAGTTTGCTGGCGTCCTTAACTAATTAAAATCATTAAATAATAGCATATTATTTATCTGTGTTGTTTCTTAATTCAGGATTGAATTTTTCTCTGGGTGCAGAATTCTAAACTGGTAGTTTTCTTCACCACTTTTGAGTCCTGGCTCTTGTTTCTGTAGAAATAGAAAGCTGTCTAATTGCTACTCCTTTGAGTATTTTAAATGGAAACTTTGTTCTCCCACCTCAGTCAACTTAGTTTTCCATAGTTTAACTATTATAATGTGGGTGTAGACTTATGTGTTTCCTGCTTGAGGCTCATTTGGCTTCTTAATTTTTGCCTTACTATCTTAAATCAGCTTTAGAAAGCATTAGTCATTTTTTTAATAGTTTTTCTCCCCCTCAGTTATTGAAATTAGTCCTCAAGTATCCTTTGTATCGTTTCCCTTTCCTTCTATATTGATTTTTTTGTGCTACTATGCTTTTTTGCATACGTTCAGCTGTTCTTTATTTGCTTTTGTTCTTGCTTTCTAATTTAATTTTAGAGTTGCCATTTATTTCTTTCTTCCAGTTCTTTACTGATATTCTGAAACTTGTGCTTTTTTTTCCATTAAATTTAGTAAGCCTAAAGGGGCAAGGAAGGCAAGAAAGGGATGTGACCCTTTCTTTGCTGGGGGCGGGGTGAGGGGGCTAGAGTGGAACTGGGCCAACCACTGAATGGAGTTGGCATTCATTAAGGAACCTCTCTACCACAAATGGCTGGGAGTTGAAGCCCAACCCCAAGTACCATAAGGATTGGAAACAGCTGCATGGAACAAATGCTGGAATGGAGGAGAAAGCCAACATGAAGGAGGTGGCACGAATCCTAGTGATTACACAGGTCTGGAGAAAAGGAGACAACCACCTCCATTGCAAGAAGCTTCACAACAAAGGAGACGGTGCAGCAGTGTGTTGCAATTGAACCCCAACTGACTGGCAGCGAGGTTTCACACATGATGGGACTAACTATCCACTACAGAGGCACCCATGGAAATTGAAGTGAAACAGGGTGACCATGAAGGGCTTTTTTACCTTCACTGTAACGCATACAGGCCTGATTCTCTCTCCGAAGCAGGCTACAAGCAGTTACATTAGCAGTTGCCTTTATCTTTTATACTAGATATACCTATGCCTGATTTTATCTCTAGGAAGCAGGTTACAAGCTAGCTATTAGCATTTACACTGTTTACCTGCCTACTATTGATATGCAAACATTAGCTACCAGCCTCTCTCTGCTGTCTTTTTCAGACCTAAAAATAACGCAGTTTAAACTCTACACTCGTGAGTTTTTTCCACCATCCCCAGCCTTCTCAACCAAAATACCAAACCAATGCAAGACTATCAGTGCATACTAATTTATTTTTAACAAAGTGATTTCTAATTATCCTAATAACTACAAAAGAAACGTGTAAGTAAGACTCAGATTACTTTAACATTGTCCAAAACCCTTCTCAGCATTGTCTAAAGTCCTTTCCCAGATTGCCTCAAAATCCTCAGTCTCTCAGTCCTGATTATCTCACCAATGTCAGCCAGTCAGAGTTCTTCTCCATGTGTTTGAAGACATCTTTCCTTGGGGCGCTCCTTTGGTGTGCTCCTCCTTGTCTTCCACTCTGCCTTCTCCTTGTTCTCTTCAGGTAGCAGGAACTTCATGGTACCAGACCCAACCAAGTTCACTTTTTTTTCTTTTTAGGCCTAACTTTTGCACGGCCTCTTCAGACACAAGTCCTACTCAGCAAAACAAACTAGCGCGGAGTTTAAATCTGCAAATTCCTTAACTGCATTTAGCACACATGCTGCCAGCCTGGGTCAGCCAAGGGTTGCAGGCCCCCGGTAGCCACGTGGCTCACATGGCTCACATCTTTACTTTACAAGATGGCCAATTCCCATCTCTATCTAATCTCCATATTGCCTCTAAATTTTAAATCCGAATCCTTCTCTTTGTTTCCACACCCTTTATATATATCCTGATTTCCTGCCTTCCAGAAAACCTGTTTCACCTTGACCATTTCAATACTTTCTCCCCCTGCTACTCCCTAAAGGGAAATTTCAACTAAGATCATTCTCACATTTTAGCATCTTTCCTTAAAATCTGCAATTTTAAACAAGAGACAATGGGGGGGGAGGGGTAGCACACCCTATCAGAAGCAGCATGGGCTACAAAGTCCCAAGAGTTTAGCCTCATCCAGAAAAAAGACACACAGCACCAGTAAAGAGACCAACGGGCCAAAACACTGTACAATAGACTTGTAATGAAAAGGAGGTGGAAGCCACAGAAGGGGAGTAGGGGGAAGGAGAAAATGATGGGTCATTTCTTCTCACTAAATCTGTGAGAAGAAAATAAAATTAAAGAGAAAAATTGTAAGCATAGTTATTTGATCTGTTAAATTCAGTACTGTAGTTCTGTAAGATGTGTTCATTTTGTTGTTTCTTTTGATTCTTGCTCATGTGATCTTGTGTGCCTGATTATCTTTAAGTGCCAGATACTGTATCAGCAAAATTTGTAGGGAATTGTGAAGTTTGGATGCTAGCTTTTTCAGTAGAGGATTTGCATATGGTTCTGCCAGTTGCCTTAAAGGGGCATTAGCAGTCCAGGATAACCTTAATCTACTTTCAAAGATTTTATTCTAAGGTAGATTCAGTTTTTATAGTAAATTATCAGGAGTTGGGTGAGAGGGTGTAAGTCCTTTGCCCTCCAGGGAAGGAATTCACCAGAGAGTGCTAGGTGTAGTTTAACCAGACAAGACTCTTAGTAGCTACTCATGCATGAGGGAACCAGTGCTGGAAAGGAGAAATAGTCCACTCCCTGAAAGGACTTAGGAGGAGATATTTAAAGGGTAAATCCACAAGGAGGTGGGGAGAGGGGGGAAGAAAAGCATTATAGCTTGTTCTGGATTGGGCTCTGTCTGGGCTTGTCCAGGTGGGTATAATTCCAACTGTGCCTATAGTTTGTCAGCTTTCCCTCTCCAGGAAATTGTGAGATAATCATTAGTCAGAATCTTAATTCTTATTTATCATTGTGCCTCATTGGTCAGTGCAGTGGGCCACATTCTTTGGACAGACTAATTTAGTCAATGATTAGTCCACCTGTTTAAGCAGTATTTGGGGCATCTCACCTACCAACTTGCATTTCTTTACCTAGGCTCTCTCAGTCTTTGTTCCATTAGCATGGTTTGTCAAAAGATTTTCCAGTCTCTCAACCACTCTTCTAGAATTGTACTTTCAGAGGAAAAAGCTATCCCAGTTTAGGAAGGAGAGGTAATAATAGTCTTTGTCATCTTGGCATCTTTGTTACCTTCTAAAGCTTGACCTGGTATTGTCATTATTTGTTAAGCCCTTCTGTACTTTGAGGGGATTAAAAAAAACAAAAAACCACCAATATTCTGTCTAGATTTTCTCTTCAATAGAATTTGTTCAAGTTACCTAGTTTACTACTTATTAATGGGATTTTCTCAAATGTAGAGTTTGAATGTATGAAATGAAATGTCTTGTTTCCGTTCCCTGTTCTCAATATTGGAATCATGGAATAGTAGGAGCTTGCTATACTTGGGTCAAATTATGGAAATGGTGAAATTACACTCTTAATTCATTACCATTGGGGACTGACAATAGCATTTCCTTTGTCACCATAGCACTAGCCTAAAACGAGCAACAAAAATTACTAGAAAGTGAAAGTACATTGCATGGAAGGCACAGAGGGCAGGCTCAGAAAAGCTATAGAACTGCCTTGAGGTCCTGAAATGGTAGGGTTTTTATGGTCTTTTTCTTTTTGGGTAGGGAGGTGTTCCTTTTAATTATGCAGCCCCTTTCTTTTACTCTTCTAGATTACTGAAATTTGAATTTCCTCCTTTTCTCTTTTCAGTTGGGGAGGGACTGGGGTGCTAAATGATTCTTCCAGAACTCAGAACCTGCAGGGTCTCACCTGGTCCTTGTGTTAGTGTGCAAATTGAGGGGCACCCCACACTCCCCAGACTTACATGCTCTGTATGGTTTCTACCATCCACATATAAATGCAAAGCATACTTAATGTAAAAGAACTTTAATAGGATTAGTGTGCAAGAAAGAAGAGAAGACAGGGTAGTAGTTTCCAATAAAAAAACAAAACTGTCCATCCCTTTTTGGGGAAATGTCTGATCAAACGGTTGGCCCAAAGAAAGACTTCTGGGGCCTGAAGACTTGCCACAAGTCTACATCACCTTCTCGTGGGGAACCACAGAAAATGGGCAGAAGGGGCCAAGCAAGTTTGGGTTGAAAGGCGCAAAATCAAAGTGCAAGTCAAGGGTAATGGCCTGTTTTTGGCAGTCTTCCCATGTGTACCTCACCCACATTTCTTCATGTATCTACTGTTTGTGTTTCCATGTCTCTCAAGTCCCTAACTGAGAAGCATGTGTATCCTCCTTCACATGTCTCTGTTCCATATGCCTCCTGCTGTCTTCTCCAAGTTGTCTCTACCTTCCACTCACTGCTTAGCCTTTCAGTAGGTGAGGCAAGGAACTTAGACTATTCCCCTTTTTATAGAGAACCTTCTCTGTAATACTCAAAACAGGTGACAGTCCCAACCTGGATGTTGAAGCACAGAACTGTGGTTGCATTCTCTGGGGGAATGTGTGAGTTCCTTTTTTAGCCTGGAGGTTAAATAGGGCTTGGGTGATATTGTCCTGGAATACGCACAGACATTACCCAGTTACTGGCTTTGGGATGGTAAGGGAAATGGAGTTTACCTCATTCCCAGGTTTGCGATTTCAGTCCCTTTACATTTAATCTTTTGTTTTCTAGCCTGATGAAAATAGTGGAAACAGTCGTGTTCTGTCCTGGAGTGCTTTCCCTCTGTCTAGTCCTGGAATCCTATCTCATCTCCCCCCAGAGGTCTTTCATCCTTTTTATTGCTTAAAGGAGTAAAGGGACAATGGTCTCAACCTTCTGTAGCTACTTCTTGCTGGCTTTGACTGTAATCCCTATCTACAGATGTAAGATTGCCTACAACTGTCCCACCTAACAGAAAGACATAGGACTTTTGGTTTGGATCAGGTTGAAACCCCTGTGGTATAATCACTTATGTGCAGTTGTTGAACGTTTAGACATCAGAAGTTTCTGTAAGCAAGATCCCCCACCACAAGGAGGATGAGTAACTATTAGGATTTTTGTGAGTCAGCAAAGATCACTATCCTGTAAACCTGTTGCATGGATTTGACATACCCGAAGTAAAAAATTTTGTGCTAACACATTATCCAGACACCCTTGAGGGGATTTCACTTTGCCTCCTGATTGCTGCTCTTTACACAAACCCCTTGTATCTCTGCTGGACACAAGATTATCTGTGCACATCTTTTAGGTGTTTTTTAAGAATAAATAATAAAAATAATATCAACAGGTAGAAGCTATAAATCCCATATTATGCCAAGGGTAGAAATAGTTGAAAGAAAATATCTGCTGATGTGTGTGCACATCATGTGTTTTAAAATGTTACTCAATGAAAAATATGAAACAGAAATACTGAATGATCTCACCTGTATGAGGTATATAGGGATAACAAACAAAAGGACAAGAAAAAATTAAAACTAACAAACTGACAGGAGAAATAAAGCAAAAGAAGGCAAAGTTGGGGTGGGATGGACACAGGGGATTGGGGCTGGCAGTTCATGGGTGACGGAGTAGGAGAACCTTGGGATATACAACGATGTAAGAAATGTATGTAATCAATTAAAGTTTTAGAAAGATGTTATTCAATGAAAGATTCTTTTATCATATCAAAGTTTGTATAGTGTGTAAGGCTTCTTATAGATTATGAACATTTGGTATTATATAGTTACTAAAAGAAAAAGATCTAGATTGAAATCATGTTAATTTTGTATAGGGTTATACAGTCATGTCCAAAAAATGTTGTCTTTTGAGTTAGAAGAATTTTATTTTATAAGGGGTTTGATTTAGTACCTGCTCTGACCTATGAATTATTTTACATACTACTAGCCATTAAGCCAGTTAAATATTTGAGATGAACCATCATTTGGTCATTTTGGTGGTTTTATAATATAGTTTGATCACGTGTCACTTTAAGTAAATGCCACATTTATTGTTTATGATCAGTGATAATATTTCTACTTCAAATTTCCTCATTGTACTGTTCTAATGTATTTCTTTGAATACTTTTTTGCAAAATTGATGAATTACCTTATGAGACCATTCTTAAATACGCAGTTTGTAATAGAATTTAAGAGTAGTCAGGCAGTTCATGAGTCAAAATGTTTTCTTAAGTTGTTTTAGTGCTAATAAACACTAACAAATATGTTCAACCATGTTAGATGTTTTTTAAATAGTGTGGATATTAGTATCAGTTGCTCAAGATTGCGCAAAATTTTTTTTGTTAGAGTAGCTATAATATAAACAATACTTTCAGGAGGGTATTTATAGGAATAAATTTCACTTTTGGAGCAGGAGATGTTTTGTGAAAAGCTTTACTTTTCAATCTTTTGATACTGAAATAGAATATTCATGGTAGTACATTATGTTATGAAATTGACATGTTTCTTTTTTTCCTAATGCAGAGGCTCCACCATGAGACGAGGTGGATGGAGGAAGCGAGCTGAAAATGATGGCTGGGAAAAATGGGTGTGTTTTGAAAGAATAAAAATAATTATATTGAACTGTCTTAGGTAGTTTTCATTCTTCTTTTAGTTTATGATGTGACTTAAAGGCATTTTAAAAATTGTCAGTCTCCTTGGATACCAGTTCCCTTGGAGTTTTCACAATGAATTGGAAGTTTAAACTTTAACCCTTAAACTACCCTCAGAAATTTTATTCAAAGAAATAGTCTAGTGTACAAAATTTTTGTACGGTAATTTTATTGCAGCATTGCTAATAATACTGAAAAATCAGAAGACATGTAGGAATTTAGGATTAGTTAAATAAATTGTCTTTAAATAGTTTCCTATTGCAAATATTAGTTTTATTTCTTAGCCTGGTGAGATGACCTAGGCTAAAAGATAATACAAAAATATTACATAGGATCCTCTTTTGTTAAAACCTCTATGTTCTGACATACAGAAATAAGCTTTGGTAAGATCTCATGTTAAAAAGAAATGAGATCAGAGTTAATTTTTATTCACATTTCTCACACAAAAAAATCTATTGACAGTGTCTATGTGGTATTTGAATAATCAAAATCAATGAAGACATTTCAATTTTAGAAGCACTTCTAGACACCTATAGCTATAATTTATTTTATTTATTTTTAAATATGAAACTACACCCATAAACTTTATTTTACTTAGCAATAAGTCATATACATCTTTCATAATACCAAATCCTCTAAGATGTTAAACATTCTTCTAGCATTACATTTTAATGGGCATAGATCTTTCTATCACTCTAATTTTTATTTATCTATTTGATAACATTTCACTTTATTATTTTTAAAATTTGCATATATATAGCTATAATTTAAGTACCTAATAATTTAGCTTGATTAGACATATAAACTGTTGATTTATATCAGGAAAAGTGTAGTTGAATTCAGAGACTTACAAAGATTCTGTAGTAAAAAATGTTTCATTTTCTTTTAAGGTTGATAAAATCTAGTAAAATTAGTACTGTTGAAGCTGAAGGTAAAAAAGAAAGATAAGACTAGTATTACTATCAAATAGATGGATTAAATTCAGAATTTAGCCACTTAAATTATTCTCTGTACATATTTGGAGGTCTGTATTGTTTCTTTTTTTTTTTCCTCCCTCCCCCTACCTTTTTTTTTTTTGTATTGGTTTTTTGAACTGCTTAAGTTCAAAAGTTTTTTAAGCCTGAAGTTATTTTAAGCCTGCTATCTGTAGAAGATGAGAGCCAGTCTAAACAATACTCTTAATACTTGTCAACTTTCAATTAGTTTTGAATTTGGTGTAATACTGGCTAGATTGTGTAGATAAGAACAATTTTTTTTTGTGGAATTTAATTATTCTTGACTTTCCCTTTTAAAGTATATTATTACAAAAATGTGACAAATGTAGCCGGGCATGGTGTCTTGTGCCTGTAAGAGACAGTTTATGGAGTTGCGGCAGGGTCTGGGGATTGTGATTCGAATCCCACCTGGGGCAACACAGCAAGACCTTGTCCCAAAAAAATAGCTGGGCATGGTGGCGTGCGCCTGTAATCCTAGTTACCTGGGAAGCTGAGACTGGGGATTGCTTGAGTCCATGGCACCACAGGCAATGTGAGCCTGTGGTTCCGCAGGCAAAAATAGCGAGACCTAGTCTCAAAAAAAAAAAAAACAAAAACAAAAAACGCAAAAATGTGACAAATGTAAAGTGAATTAACAGAGGGAAAATCTCCATTAGCTATCTTCTTGCCTTCCTTACAGTTCATGCTTATAATACCCTATATCATATCGTACCTTGACCACTAGTACAGAATAAGACCCTTCATTTAATTTATTAATTAATTTTAATAAATTTCTTTAAAATGAGTGGAAGAAATATAACTTTTGTGATTAGTTTACCTTTTCTTAATTGTAGGGTGGGTACATGGCTGCCAAGGTCCAGAAATTGGAGGAACAGTTTCGATCAGATGCTACTATACAGAAGGATGGAACTTCATCTACGATTTTTAGCGGAGTTGCCATCTATGTTAATGGATATACAGGTTGAGTACTTTTAACTTTTTAGGCACTCTATTTTTGACGTGTGCTTTTGTTAGGATTGAGAGTGTTCTCATTCTATTTTTAATTATTAATCTTGTATATAAAATTGAAAAAATCCAGTACACACTCCCTGCACTTTTTCTTTCCATTCTACCTCTAGCTGTAGTTGTCTTTTATTTTAATTTCTGCCTAAGTGCATGATCTTAAAAACACAAATGATGTTTAAAATGACAAAGAGAAGTTGTTTTGCTAAAATTGCTGGTTGGAATGCTCATCACATAAAGAAGCTAAAAACTTTGAACTTTGATACAGGGTAATTTGATAATACCAGATATTGGTGAATCTCCAGATGTAATCTCCAAGATCCTTTTGAACTGATGGTTTGTGTGTCAGATTTGTCAGAATTTTGCCCAGAGAAGGGTTTTGAATGGCCAGAGGGAAGGAAAAGACCATAATTTAGAAAGTATAATTTGATTTAATTGGTCTGTCATTTGTTTTTATCCAATATATTCTCCTTTCCCCTTCTGTCTGTCGACACTGGTCAGGTATCTGGAAGGAATAAATGATATTTCTTCTTTATGAGTAGGAGAGGAGTGCTGGAATTATTTGTCTCTTCCACAAGGTTTTAGCCATAAACTTCCTTTTTTATAACCCATTGAACACCAAATTATGGAGGTGCTCAGTACCTCTAGTACATGAGTTTCTCTTGATTTTAAACCTCTTCTGGGCTTCTATTGTCAACCTAAGTTTTACTTTTCTATGATTTGCAAAGTTAGTTACCACTTGTCAGCAGATTTTCCTCTCCGATTTTTCCTTCATTCTCTTACGGATTCTTCTCCCTCGTAAGAGCACTTTAATGTATTTTTTAAAGTTAATGACTAAATATTTGTGTCACCTTGTTAAAATTTTCCCTTTCCATTTCTTACCTACCAGATAACTGCTTTATCTTCCCTCTCTCCCCATTCCCTCCTATATGCAGCCCCCCCTCACCCCCGTTTATCATTTATGGTCTCTGTTTATATATTACATCACCTTGATTTTCTGATTGTCTTCCTGTTGGTATAACTGAACTTGTATCCTCCCGTGGGGCTATGACTCCTTTTATTTACCCACATCTAGGCATTTATTATATTTTATTGGTGTTGTCAGTTTACTAGATGAGATCAAGAACTACATTTTCACTATTGTATCCTGGATGCCTCCACAGTAACTCTGCATAGCCACTCATGAAATACTTTTTACATTAAAGTTAAATATGATTAATCGACATATTTGCCTGGGTGTTTTGTCAGACCTCACTGACAATGAGTTTATTCTGTGTTATCTCAAATTGACTGCTAGCTTAGCTTTGCAAAGTTCACGTGCAGAAAATTTGTTTTACTTAGATATACTGGGACATTCAACCTCACCAACTTTTCTGAGATGAATTAAAAATGATTAAAAACGTTAATAAAGCAATATAAATTGCGTGTCAAATTACCCAGTTAACAGACGTTCCCAGTTGACAAGGGCACCTTTATTCGCATAACAGGACGAATAAGAGATTCTTCGAGGGAGAAAAAAGTATTTGTAGTAATCACTATCATGGCTGAGAATCTGGAATTCTAATTCTATTTTTGGTTACTACTATTTTGTGTGGCCATAAAATATTTTCTTTTTAGACCCTTTTTTTGGGACCCATTATCTATCTTTTCCTTTAGGGTCTTGTTAAGATTACTTTATAAATCTACGTACAAGTTCTATTATGTTGAATATCACAAGGGCGTGCAAATTATGGAGATACTATTTTGTAAGAAAAATTTTCAATTTTAGTGACTACTTTGCAACTTTGCACATAAGACAGAATCAGCAACATTTGTGGTAAATGAATTACACAGCAGGTGAAGATAGTGTGTTAGATGTGTTAAGACAAGTAGGGAATGCTGTTTTATTGTTGATTCTTAATCATTACATTCCCCATAGACTTCTACTAATATTCCTAGGATTCTTGTTTTCCTTTAAAGCTCCTAGTTGTACCAGCTGAACTTCTCTTTGATAAAGTAATCCCCAGCCCTTCAACTCAGTTAGCATTGAATTTGAGCTTGGAGGTAAGATTCCCTCTCTCAAGGATTTTTGACTTCTGTAGTTCTATTCTCTCTTCCCCAAAAACTGCTTTTTCATACCAGTGTTAACATTTTGCCTTCCATCCTATTTTTCTCATTAATTTTTCTTGAGATAATTGCATATTCATGTGCATTTGTTAAAGATAAATAGTATCTTACATGCTCTCTACACAGTACAGAGATAGCATGAAACCCTTGCGCACTTTCTTCTATGTTGCTGTCCTATAAACCATAGTACAGTATCAGCCAAGAAATTCACTTTGATATAATCCAGATACAGAGTATTTCCACACTATAAGAATGTTGATGTTGTCCTTTTATAGCCACATCTACTTCCCTCCTGCTCTCAGCCTCTTCTTAACTCCTGATAACTTCCAATCTGGCCTTCATTTTTATACTTTTTTTTTTTTCAAGAATGTTACATAAACAGAACATGCACCTTTTGAGATTGGCTTATTCTGTAATACTCCCAGATTTTTCTAATTTGGGGTGTATGTATGTATTTATTACTGAGTTGTATTCTGAATTGTGTAGATGTCTCCACAGTTTGGTACTCATCTTTTAAGAGACATTTTGGTTATTCCTTAACGTTTCTCTTAGTTGGTTCCTGCATTTGGCTATGAACTTTTATGTTTAGATTTTTGTGAGTATAACTGTATGTTTAGTATTTTAAGAAACTGCCAAAATGATTCTCAAGTGGCTATACTGTTTTCATTCCCACAAGTGTCTAGTGGTATTTCATTGTGTTTTTAATTTGCATTTGCCTTGTGACTAATAATGTTCCGTGTCTTTCATGTGTTTATTTCACCTGTATCTCTTTAGTAAACTGTATGTACACATCTTTTGTTCGTTTTTCTGATTGTATTGTTTAGTTTTGTACTGTTAAATTTGAGTTCTTTATATTATCTGTTTACAAGTTCTTTGTCACAGATGTATTGGCAGCTCTTTCTCCCTGCGTGTAGTTTTTCTTTCATTCTCTTCACTTGGTCTTTTGTAAGCAAACATTTTCAGTTTCAATAGATCAGTTTTATTGATCCTCCTTCCTCATTACGTTACTGTTCAAGTCAGAAATCTTTGCTTCTGTTTTTTTCTGAAAGTTTTATATTTGTTTAAGTTCACAATCCATTTTGAATTAATTTTTTTAATGACCTTTGACTATCCAAACATTTGGATATTATTTATTGAAAAGGCTGTCATTCCTCTATTGTATTACTTTTGTACTTTTATTCAGGATTGGTTGGATATACTTAGATGGGTCTGTTTTGGGGCTCTCCTATTTCACTGATGTATTGTACCTCTATTCAACATATTCCACTATTTTGATTACTTTAGCTATATGGTGTTAGAATCTTCTTTGTGAAGATTATTTTAGGACTGGAGACTTTATGTATAAATTTTGGAGTAAACTTTTCTGTTTGCAAAACAAATGCCTTGCTGAGATTTTTATCAGAATAACATTAAATCTCTTTATCAATTTAGGGAGAATTTACTGTTTTTACTGTGTTGAATTTTAGTCTTTGAACCTTCCGTCTTAATTTACTATTACTGATTGGAAAAAATATATTTTGCATGCTGATTGTGTATTGTTTGAACAGATATATGGTGGTTGCTGGAGAACAAGGGTTTTACGATAGATAAGTAGTTTCCTGGAATTAGACATGAACAGTAAGAAGTACTATGTAGAAGAGAAATAATTGCTTTTGAGAGTTACAGTGAATCCCACGTAACAGAAGTTAACTTTTACAGCTTGATCTTGGATAGACAGAATTTTCTATATTAAAATGGGTAAAGACATTTTGATCCAAATTCTAACCAACATTTTTGTCTTTCATTCTCTAGGTTTGGTCAACACAGTTACATTAATATTTTAGACCTATCTTTGTACTGTCCATTTCTTGTTTTTGTGCTTTTTGCTTCTCATGAAAAGCTCTTCTGTTCACATCTGTGAACTGAAATTATAGTCACCTGTTAAAAATATGAAAACCATTCTTATATAGTATCTCTTAGCCAAACAGTCAGAAGTAACACTGATCTTATAAAGCAAGGGTCTGGGAATTTAACCTCCAGCATGGGAGTGACTGTATTAATTTATGCAACTTTATGTAATTTTGCCAGTGTCTGATAGGTATTTGTACTTATTAGGTACTCAGAAATATATTCTCTAGGTTTTGAAGTTTTTCTTTAATTTTTGTTTGGTTTGACTTACTTTACTTGTAGTTGAATGTGGTTAAATCTTTAGGGATAAGAGTAGATAGAGTAAACATGTCTACAGGAAAAGGAGTACTAGATCTGCACTATAGGTGTGTCACCTAATGTTTGTTTTTTTCCTTATCTTAAAGGATTATGAGATTTAAGTAGGGCCAGGCATGGTGGTTCGTGCCTGTAAGCTTCAGCCTATGAAGAGGCAGGGGCTAGGGATGGCGGTTTGAGTCCTGCCTGGGGCCCATAGGGAGACCTAGTTCCAAAAAAATAGCTGGGCGTGGTGGCGCACGCCTGTAATCCCAGCTACCTGGGAAGCTGAGGCTGGGGATTGCTTGAGTCCGTGGTACCCCGGGCAGCAAGACTTAGTCTCAAAAAAAAAAAGAGATTTAAGTGAAGTAATGAGGAATTACTGTTTTAGGACCAGAGGAGAGGTGCAAGTCATTTGGTTTCTTTTAACAAGTTTGTGGTACACCCAACATTCTGATTAAATTTTTTAGACAAAGAGAATAAAATGATGCACAGAGTGAATATTTTCTCAATAGAGATTTGCCAAGGAAAGCTTTTCCCAAGATTTACAATTTTGTAGAATTTGTTTTAATGAGAGCTAAGCACTATCCAGTAGTCCTGGTTTTTTTTTTTTCCCCCTTGGACTCTAGAAAATAATTTCAAACCCTGTCATTTCCTCTTAGTATGATATTCATACTAATTCACAGTGCTCCAAGACTAGATTATTCCCATTTCTTTGAAAGTGTGCTTTGAAACCCATGGCTAGATTTTTTCCCTCAGTTTATTGAATCTTTTCAAAAAATCTGTTTGGTTTTTATGTCAATTCAAACGTTTGTCAGCTGTCCATTCCCTTAGAGCTTCGTTAGTGGTACATTATTCATTTGGTATAGTATTTGTGGAATTCTTGATAAATTCTAAGTGAGATGCCTAAAATTTGTGTCAATGTTATACTCATTATTAGATGTGGCTTTTGTCTCCAAATATCATAAATGATAAATGCTGTTGAATTGCTGACTAAAGATGCGCTGGTTATTTGGTTATCAGCTTGAGTTTGTATTATATGAAAAATAGAATCACATCCTCTAGTCAACCACTATATCTGTTCATATCTATAATGATGGAAGTATGTTCTGCTGCTAAAAAAAAAAAATGGAACCGAGGGAAAATGCTGTTTGAGGGCAACCACCAGACACCATGCACCAGGTCCGGGTTCATGTAGTGATTTCTGTGGCATTGGTATTGTGAGGGCCACCATGTAGGAGCATAGTTATTGACTGTTTTTGTAAGGTCTAGGCTGGGAACTGAAGTTATACATGACTTGAGTGAAGTCCTGATATGATCACAGTTAAAAGTTTTTATATTGAGCACTTTCTGTGTGCCAGACTTATCATTACACTCTTATTTATTTGTAAAGGAAGAGAAGAAAACTTAAAGGAGTTAAATACTTGTCCAGAGTCACAGCTCAAGAATGTTCAAGTCGAGACGAAACCTAGGTCACTATAGTTTATATCTTGCCTTTTTAACTAGATTGGTTTTCATGGTCCACTTCACACTGAAGAATATGCAAGAGTTTTCAAAATTGAGCTGCAAAGGAGTGCCCTTAACTTCTTCCAGTAGAAAAGATAATGTCCAGGTATTCCTGTTACAAAAGAAATTTCTACATTTTAAAAAGCAACTCAGTAGAAGGGATTATGTTTGTATGTGTGTGCATGTAAAGGTAATGTGTTTCTTAGAGATGGCGTTTCTCTTTAAATTATTTAAAACAATTAAAATTGGTTTAGGGCAGTTGCAGATTAACTAGAAGTTTTTACATTTCTATACTTTTTTATTGGATTTCGTGTTTGTATATTATTGCATCTAGACTTTAATTTGATATTTGTTATTTATAAGGTCAGCCAGTTTCTCTAATTACTTGTTAGGTAGGTAAAGAAATAAACTATATTCCTGCCTGGTTAGCTTGTTTAATTTCCCCTATTTTTCATTTAATCATTGTCATGCTGTAACTTAGCTTTGTGCTCCTAAAATCGTAATTACAAATTTTGAGGTTTTGTTTTGTTTTTTAAGTTGTCTTTCTTTCGGTTCTAATTTGGAAGTCACTGGCCACATGGGTTAAGCACTCTAGTCTACATTGAGATGTGTGGCCAGATGTAAAATACACAAATATTAACTAAATCTGGCATAGCTGTATGTTTGAATAATTTTTTTCTCCTGAAAACTGAATCTCACCTAATAAGGTAATTGTCATAATAAAAGTTTATTTAAGTTTATTCAAGTTCTTGAACCTCTGTTTCGTGAACTTGAGGAAAATCTGTTTCTTGATTAACAAAATGGATACCAGATCATTCGCCCTTAGGCTAGGGACTCCTTCAAGCCTCTGCTTTCTGAATACAGTTGTTGCAAGGGGAATTATGATTTAAGGCTTTCTTTAGAATAGTAAGTGAAATAATTAGAATAACTGGAAAATAATTTGTTTTAACATGATATTAGTAATGCAAGTCATAACACGTGAAAGCATAAATCAACATAAGTAAACTTTACATGTTTCTGTACTTTTACTAAGAATGTGAAGCAAAACTGGTAAAAAAAAAGTTGGTTTTTTTTTTTTATGAACTTTGATGCAAGTTATAACAAAGCTGAATAAGGTTACTATAACTTCCTGAAATAAAAATTAAAGTAGAACCTCATAACATAAAGTCTTTTAATAAGCACTATAGTGAGTCTGCTGATAGAGAGTATGAGCAGGTCATTTATCTGTGATTATATATTATGCTGAGATTAATTTATATAACTGAGATTAATTGATCCATAAGTGAGTTTTAAAGTTGTTAGCTTTTGAAAACATAAAATACCAATATCAAGGTTGCATATCAAGCTTGTCAAAAATTTAAAAGTTAGTAGAACTTGATTATTTTTAGTATTTGATCATTAGTAGTATCTGATATATTACTTGAAATCTATTTGTCTTCTAGACATTTATCAGTAGATAATTTTGTGTTGGTTGTGTGTCTTAGTAGCCAGAGGAAGAAGGTGTGCTAAGGCAAGATAGCACTAGCACTTTGTGATTCACTTTCCAACTTTTTATTTTTACATTGAAAAGAATAGGTTTATTAGGAAAATAAGAAAGGGAAAAAGATTACTGTATAGTCAGTCACTAGCATGCTGGGAGGAGAGCTACCTTAACCTTGTTTATTCACAATGCAGGCAAGAAGGTAGTAAACCAATCTTATGTTACTTAAATTTGCCTTTTAAGGGATTATTTAATTAGGACTCTTCTTTCTTATATATAAAATTATTAATATATTTCAATATTATTTTTTTAGATCCTTCTGCTGACGAATTGAGAAAGCTAATGATGTTGCATGGGGGCCAGTACCATGTGTATTATTCCAGATCCAAAACAACACACATTATTGCTACAAATCTTCCTAATGCCAAAATTAAGGAATTAAAGGGAGAAAAAGTTATTAGACCAGAATGGATTGTGGAAAGGTAAGTTTGACTTTTTGTTATTTTAGAGACTAGGTCTTGCTCTGTTGACTATGTAGGTAATCTCAAACCCACGGACTCAAGTGATCCCTAGCTTCAGTCTCCCAGTTAGCTGGGATTACAAGCTCCACCACCACGCCCGGCTATTTTAAAGACTAGGTATGTTGCCTGGGGTAGACTCGAACCTGGTGGACTCAAGCGATTCCTGACCTCAGCCCCCCAGTTCTGGGATTACAGGAGCATGCCACCGCACCAGGCTTATAAGTTTGATTTAGTTAAGTTTTAGGAATTGGAGCACTTTTTATGATAATTATACAGTTATTAACATTGCCTTTTAGGAGTGAAAAGTAACATTGGGCATTGCTACTGTGCCCTTCGGTGTCACACTGATAATACAAATACCCTAGGATGTTGCATCCTCCTAAATTGGTGTTTTAGTATTTTTGCAACCTCAGCTACCAGGAATTAGGGGTGTGACTCTAAGCATGCTATTCATTCAGTGTGTGTTTGTGCATCTATCATGGGCTAACAATGTTCTGTGTACTTAAAAATGTAAAAGAACAAAACAAAGATCACTTCCTTGGACCTCTTGGGGCTTGTGCTCAATTGGAGGAGGCAGATAATTAACGATATGCTAATATATAAGAAAATTAGAAAAAGTTAATTCACTCTAAGGGGTAAAAAGATGATTAAAATAATGCGGACCTGGAGTACTGGGATTGGTGACAAGAAGGAAAGGCAGTTTGTAATATTACTAGATATTTTTATTTCTTAGGAGTCCTTTGCTATTGTTTGGAACTGATATGTTGTAAATCATATCTCTGAAACCTTGGTGATAAACCATAACTTAATTGATTTTTATTTTGAAATGATTTGTAATATGTATGTGAATGCTAGGTTTATGAAAATTAAAGGTCTAAATATTAAAATCATGATTTTGTACATAAATAGACTAGTCATTTTATGGAAGAATGATCAGATTGTATAGAGACATGATAATGAAATAAGCTTAGACTTAAGTCAGGTGTCAAACTTTTTTAATCCCAAGTTTCATTCATTTTGGTACCTTCCATGTATTGAGCACATTTGGCATGACTGAGTGTACTTTTTAAAAAGTGCTTTTTCCTTCCAGAAAACCAAATGTATTTTAGAGACTGAGCATTTTCAACCTTGGGGGATTAAGTTATAAAGCTCCATCCCTATGACATCTCACTGATTCTTTGTACTGTAGTCTCATGACCTCATTACTGTCCATGCATTGTATAGGATTAAGGAAAGTGGCTTTTAGTGGTGTGTTTCTTAAAAAGCTTTTAGTCTAAGAACTTAGAACTTCCTGTATTGAACTGTGACTTACAGATAATGCCATCGTTGTACTGATTGATGCTAGAATTTAGACTGGGGATATTAGTTTGACTTTTTGGAGGGAAGAGGAAATGGGAATGGAGATTGGATCAGTAAGGTAGTAAATAGGAAAGTGAATGTGAAAGGGGCTTTTGCTGGGGGCTTGATTTGCTTAGAAAGTGAGGGCTTTCAGTTACTCCTGCTCTGCCAGTCTTACCCTGAATGCAATGAGAGAGAGAATACAGTAGGGAGCATTAGAAGTCTTAAATGATTTTAATCGATTTTTCTTTAGTTGTTAAGCTTAATCTTACCTGTTTAAACTAACTGGAGTGACTGGATATCATGACTATATGACCTACTTGTTTCATTTTGTATATGAGCAGGCAGGGCTAGGTTACTAAGGTTAACTGTTTGCTCAAGAATAGCAGGATTCAAAATTCAGATATTGTGATGCCAATTTGAGTCTGCTCATGGATGTTAAGCTTGTATAGGTCCTATGGGAATAGGTCTGCCTGAGCACAGATCTCATATAAAATAAATTCTCAGTATTTACTGTGTCCTTTTGGTTAAATCATAGTACTCTTTCTTTCACATGCTAACCAACTCTTGTTATCACTTATCCTTCTCAGCAGTGTTTTAATGAGATTTTATTATAATTAAAATTTAAAACATTAGCTATTTAATGGGTGAAGTATGATACACTCTTCTGTAATTACTTTTCCTGTTTTTAGTTAGAGCAGTTTAAAAAGCTACTACCACTTCCAAGTGTGGGGTGATTACTTTGATTAGAATTCCCCGGTGTCTGTGTATGTACCATTAAACCTGAGTTAATGTAGACATGATTACGTGGCCATGACTTTGAAGAGGCAGGGGAGTCCTTTAATGAGAAGTATATGTGCATTAATTTAAGATATGAAATTTTTTTACTGAAATCATTGCCTGGTGAATCTTATACTTGTATAAGTCAGTAATTTTCAAATTTTTATCCTTTTTCTTAGTATGTTTACATTGAAATTTGAACTGTAGAATAATGTGAAACTCCTGTTATTTACCCAGTTGCCAATTCTAATTCAGTTTTGCTTTTATTCATTTTTCTGTTGAGTTTTTTGTATCATGGGAACCTGCCTTCTGTGGTCAGAGTCTTACATAGGTGTGCTATGAGTTGAAAGGCAATGATGATATATTGCCCAACTTAATGACACCTCACTGTGATTTAGTAGCAGTGCCTGGTCTTCATTTTGTCCTTTCCTTTTTAAACCCACAGACCATAGTATGTTAGTGTATTTGTCATATACTTTTGACACTCTGAAGATCTTGTACATCACATAGCTAAATTTTTCATTTCTAATTATACCCAGTTTAAATACTAAATTGCTTATTCAGTTCATTGAAACACAGGTTGATTGCAATTTTATATCTTTTTTTTCTTCCATTTCCCCTGAGTTATTTTTACTTGTCTAACCACACATTTCCCTAATATTACTTGTAGGTAATATTTTATTAGAAAATATATCCTTGGTCTTTAGGAGACAAAGAATAGAAAGCTCAACTCAGTATCTGCAGTTATTCTGGACCTTATGTGGGAAAAGGACAAGAACTTACATGCATTGTTTTCATACTTGTTTCTTTGCTTTTATGAACACATGATCTCATGGTGAGGAGTTGAAAAGCTTAGATAGCGCGTGTGGGAATAAAAGATTTTTTCATTTGAATGCTTATGGGTGAAATAAAATGCAAAAACAGCTTACTTTTCCTTAGTATTTAAGAGCCTTTACTTTTGACTAAGGGAGAATAATGGAATGGGCAACTGAGGATAAACATGTTAGATGCTGTTTTTTAAAAGAAAATATGTGGGACCAAAAAATATTTGAAGTACAGAATTGTTTCATATAAAGAAAATGTTATTACTGCAAGCTATAATTAACTTGGAATATAATTTTAAAAATTAAAAATAAGATTGGCATAGAAATTAGCATAGTGATTTTTATTATATCTTTATTGTAAAATTTCCCACAATCTGGTCGTATAACTCAGGGTTAAATTCATTGTCATGACAGAAGTACAAAATGATTTAGAGAACTGTTGTATGAAGAGTTTTGTTTTAGATGTAACTTTACTGGGGCTGTAGGATAAAGCAAGAATTAGAACTCCCAAAAGTGGATAAATATTTCATTTACAGTGAATATGTCTGATTTGTAGTATAGATTATAAACTTTTTCAGTATATCAGAATATATATATTTAGTGTACCTGAAAAGCTCAGTATATAAAGAAACCATGAAGTGAAGCTCCTTTGGGTTTTGAAATTTAGATTTTGATACTCAAATTTTTTCTTTTTTTTATAAGAATAGTAGAAAATACAGATACAGTTCCTTTGTGCTTAGGATAAGCAGTGATTATAGAAAATAGTAAAAATTAATCCCTGAGAGATTTTTTTAAAAAGATTTAAAATGTTTCTGATAATGTTCTGTTCCATTACCTGCAGGTAGATAGAAAAATAAGCTGGGATAATTAGGATTTTAGTACTGATAGTGGTTTGACCTTTAAAAATTAAAAGAATTTCTGGGGTTTTTTTCTTATTTGTTTGTTTGATTGGTTTTTTAGACTAGGTCTTGCTATTTGCCCATGGAACCTCAGGCTCACGTTGCCTGGGGTACCACAGACTCAAGCAATCTCCAGCCTCAGCTCCCAGGTAGCTGGGATTACAGGCGTACACCACCATGCCCAGCTATTTTTTGGACTATGTCTTGCTGTGTTGCCCCAAGCAGGACTCGAACCACGATCCCTAGCTGCTTCATAGGCTGAAGCTTACGGGCACGAGCCACCATGCCTGGCAAATTAAAAGAATTTCTAATGTGACATTAGTATGGTGCTTTGGGCTTTAATTCCTTTTACTCTAGGTATCTCTGAGGATGTCTAACCTGAGACATGCTATCTCCATGGACTTAGGTAAACCTAAACATAATGTGGGTGACATACATGACTCTTTTTAGGAATTGGACACACCCTTGTGTATCAGCAGTGTTGACCATAGAGAGCCCTTTAAACTCTGCATCACTCCAGCTTGCTATCATGGGAAAGAGAAGCAAGCTTAATAATAGGTTATATCCTCTCTGCATTACATATTGGTCCTATTTAGGAGCTGCAACTAGTTAATACCATGCATAATTCCACTCTACTTATCCTTAGTTAAAGCAGTATATGATAAAGTGGTAGAAGGCTAAAGTTAGAATTCTTCTTTGGGTATTAAGTACCTGGATGAGGGAGCAGGAAACATAGATGATGCTGCAAGAGGTCCGAGGTACATACTGATACAGTTGAGACCATTAAAGGAAGGAAAGTTATTTTGATAAAAATAAAGTAAATTAGTAAATGGTCTCATTTTAAGGTTTTGATTCTAATATTTGAATATAATTTGTAATTTTGTTAAAACTTTTAACCTAAGAATAAATCTTACATATGAAATTACGAAAGATGTATAAAAATTGAAATACATTGTCAAAAATAGGTTCTTTACCATCATAAATAATTGCAACATTTAGTTATAGTTTAAGGTACTTTCAGTAGAAATCCTAAATACATATTGACATAATTACATCAAGGACATGGTCTCTAACATATAGCGCAAATATTAGAGACTATCATCAGTATGTTTTTTTGTATTCACAACCATTAACTTGTCAGTATTTCTAATTGATTTTCTGTAATCATTCTTTAAAATTTTTTAGGGTTTTCTGAAGTACCCTTTGAGGAGATGAAAACATCAAACTTCAGGGTTTATCAGATGAGAAAATTATTTTAGTTTGTTGGGTTTTTTCCTAAATGATTTAGGGATGACTTCTCTTGGTATCTATTTGAAATATTTTTGATACATGAAGAACCTATTTTAAAATTGGATTCTAGCATAAGTGTATGAAATTGTTTTAAGGCAGTTTAATGTGTTTGTCTCTGAAGTATAGGAGGAAATGGTTAATGTCTCAGTACCATCTACTGTTCCTCTGGTTTTTTTTTTACTGATAATGTTTGTTATGTTGTGAACATTTGGAAGAAGATACATCTGATGGTTTCTCCCCTTGTAGAATTCATATCCTCAACTGGCTTTGTCTCTGCCAGTTTAGACACAAATGTAGTCTAAATTGTTACTCAAGTTGAGGGTTTTTTGGTCTATAATTTTGGTCTATAATTTTCATAAAATTTTTATAATACTTAATAAACCTAATGAATTGTAGAAATTGGGAATTCTTTGTACTTATTCTGGAAAAACTTAGTATGTGTGGTGGGATTTCAGTAAATACTGATTCTGTGTGAACTGTTTGAATTATGATAATTATTAAAGTCCTAATGATTAAATATTGACTAGTCCTAATTCTGCATCATGGTCTTACTTCTGTAGTTGGTTTTTTTTCCCCCCATGTAACGTTATTGAGCGTTAATTTTTAGATACCTTTTTATGGGTGGAATGTCTTATTTTTAAGTGTTTAAGTAGGATTATATGTATTAGGATTACTAAAGAAAGACTAAAAAGGTGTAAACTAGAAAAATTGATGGCTTATTGTTGGAAAAATAATTCTATAATTAAGCACATTGATTTTTCATGAAGATATTTCTCCAAGTATTGATCTTTAATTGGTATTACTTTTTTTGTTTCAGCATCAAAGCTGGACGACTCCTGTCCTACATTCCCTATCAGCTGTACAGCAAGCAGTCTAGTGTGCAAAAAGGTCTCAACTTTAATCCTGTGTGCAAAACTGAGGATCCTGTCCCAGGTCCAAGTAATATAGCCAAACAGCTCAACAACAGGGTGTAAGTTTGTCTAGATTTGGGGGTACCGCAGAGTTGGTTCTTTAAGCACTGGACATAGCCTCTGCTATGAAGATAGAAACAAATATAAGACCTGGCCGTTTATCTATATTAAATATGTTGAAATTTGTATGTGGGTATCTTAACTAAAAAATATTTTTATTACAAAAATTTCATATATGAATGTGAACAAGGAAGCTATTCTAATTGGATTAGATTCCTTTGTTAGAGTAATGGAGTTTACATTATTATAAGTAAAATATTCTATGAATTTTCTTAAAAGCAGCTATTTGACACAACTATTGTTGCTTTCTCAAAAATAAATTACAATTCTGCACATGTATACCAGTGAAAATTTAGTTGATGACCCTTATAGAGTCAGTTTCTTACATGCATCTAGACTGTCATACCATAGAACTGATTTTTTTTTTAATATGCCCAATTTAAGCTTTAATTGCAATAAACCTGGGTAAATTGGTTTCACAATTAATTGGTATGTTGCCTTAACTTGTATATCAGGTGGTTCATTATCATTAGCCTTCTCATTTATTAAATTGCTTGCTTTGGGATTTTGGTGTATTTTTCCAAAAGAACACCAGCTTAATTAATCTGGGGGGTCCAGTATCATTACCTTTTGTAGTTTTTATTGTTGTTTGTTCCTTTTCTTGTATTCACCTATTCAGATATTTTTCATGTTACCTAAAACTTAGGTTTTTTAGTACTATCAAGGTGTATAACAAATAATATCATTTGATCTTAGCCAAAACACTAAGTGATTCAGAAAACCTTTACAAATGTATAACTTCATAATTTTTACTCACATTAATAGAAATAGATGTCTTTTATTTTTTAAGAGTTCTTTGTGTTGATTTCAAGAAAAATTTGCCTATTACTTTACTTTTTATAAGTAAAGTATTTTTACTTTTTAATATTTTTGTTGTGGTTGTTGTTGAGACTAGGTCTCACTATTTTTGCCCATGGAACCGCAGGCTCACGTTGCTTGGGATACCACAGACTCAAGCAATCCCCAGCCTCAGCTTCCCAGGTAGCTGGGATTACAGGCACACGCCACCATGCCCTAGTTCTTGCTATGTTGCCTTGAGTGGTACTTGAACCACTATCCCTGGTCCCTGCTGCAGCTTCCTAGGCTGCCACTTAAAGGCATGCACCACCATGCCCGGCCTTTTTAATTCATTTTTTTCTGTTGCATAATTAAAATTTTCTACCAGTCATTTCTTTCCAGTACAGCTATTTTGTAAATATCTGTCTAGGCAGAAAAACTATAGTACAGAAAGAATGTATATTTTAATGCATTTACTTGCCAATTTGTGCGTATGTTCCTAGTATACATGTAAAGAATCATAGTATTGGTCATGTTAGAAAACTGGATATAAGGTTTTCTGGTTTCATTTTTTGTTGCTTTCTGTGGTCTTTATTTTTGGTATGTTCAGTACATACTAAAATTTTTTTTTTAGTAACTTTTTTTATCTTGCTTTCTCTTTATCTTAAAGGGTCGACTTTCTGACATGTAACAAAGTGGTTTTTTTCCTTACTCTTAATTCTTTCTAAATTGGTCTTTTCCACGTTCATTGGTGTAATCATCTGTGAGGACTGGACCTACTCACAGTAGGTCACATTCTATGAGATGATCAGGCAAAGCCAGAGCCAACCCAAAACTGGTTGGGAATGTTTTTACATCTCACTCATTTGTGACTTTTTATGTAGCAAGCTGTTATTACCGTTATACCAAATTGGTATTAGGATGAGGGATTCGAATTAAAATTTAGTAATATACTGTGGTAGTCTCTCATGAGTTGGTGCTATAAATGACACTGTCATCTAGGACCCCAGTGGTAAATGGATTGATGTTTTTGAGGAGAAGAATTAGTTCCACAACTGAAGTTTTTGTTACTTAGATTTTCATGCAAATGAATTTTTTATTACAGGACATTACCAAGCAAGCCTCTAGAGGAGGCAGGATATAAATTTAGCATAACATTTGCCACAGATCCTGCATTATAATCTTACAGTTATGAAACTTGGCCCATATTGTCTTGAACCACCCTCTTATCTAAATAAACCTTTCTTAGAAATACCACTTCCCATCAATATGGCAAGTGTCTTCATATTTTATGTGTAAATTTACTCATAGACATTGATCTAGTTCTTAACTTTTTAATCTACATATGCAACACCTGACTGTAGTAATGGATTAATGAGTATAGTTGGTTGATCTTTTCCTGACTGACACTACTTGGCCTTAGGATTACAACAATATTGCATTTTACATGCTCAGTAGTGCCTTACATGAAACCAAAACTAAGTGTAAGAATACGAATTCCGTTTCTAGGGGTGACATACCAAAGTGTGTATCGCTAAGAAAATATTTAAATGAAAGTTTTAACCTACAAGTCAGCCACTTATCAATTTAAATAATTTTTTTTACTATTTTAGAAATCACATAATTAAGAAGATTGAGACAGAAAATGAAGTCAAAGTGAATGGAATGAACAGTTGGAATGAAGAAGATGCAAGTAATAATTTTAGCTTTGTGGAGTTGGAACAAATTTTTCCAGGAAGGAAACAAAATGGAATTCCTCATCACAGAGACAGCACTGTCATTTTTAACGGACACACTCATAGCTCTAATGGTGCCTTAAAGACGCAGGATTGCCTGGTGTCAGTGGGCAACAGTGTTGCCCCTAAGTTTTCTCCGGACCCTGCCCAGGAGGAGGAGAAAGCTGAGAAGAGCTCCACTGATTTCAGAGACTGCATTGGGCAACAGTTACAGCAAAGCACCAGAAACACAGATGCTTTGCGGAATCCGCACAGAACTAATTCCTTCTCATTATCATCTTCGCACAGTAACACTAAAATAAATGGTGCTCACCACTCCATGGTTCAGGGGCCTTCAAGCACAAAAAGCACTTCAGTACCTACTATTAGCAAGGCAGCATCTTCAGTGCCATCCAAACCTTCAGACTGCAGTTTTATTTCAGACTTCTATTCTCATTCAAGACTGCATCACATATCAATGTGGAAGTGTGAATTGACTGAGTTTGTCAATACCCTGCAAAGACAAAATAGTGGTATCTTTCCAGGAAGGGAAAAGTTAAAAAAAATGAAAACAGGCAGGTCTGCACTTGTTGTAACTGACACAGGTAGATACTTACTAAAATTGTTTTCTTAAACAGTTGTGCTTGATCATTTTATTCTTAAGCTATCTTTGCATAGTCTGATCAGTATTATGCTCTCATAAAAGTCTTCAGGGATATCAGGTTATATAAGTTTAAGTATACTAGATTATAGAAAACGTATTAAAATGTTTTAAAAGTTAAATTTAAGTGTGAGTAACTGAAATTTTTAGGTAATTTAAAATGCCACGGTTGGGATTCTGATCATTAATTCCTCATTGTTGTTGAAGTTTTGACTGTATAAAACATAATGTATATTATATTCAGTGCTTAAATACCTGTAAGAATGGATTGGTTTGGTAAGAGTAAATGTTAATTTCTAGAAGCTTGCATCATGATTTTAAATAAATAACTTTGACACAGTAACTATTGGAATTACAGTGGTAAACTTGAAGTGAGGAAGTAAGTATTTTCATATATAAGTAGGTTGGGTAATTGTACTTTATTTTCTAATGCTTGTCATAAAAAAAAAATCAAAGAAGTTCTTTAAAGTAGTATCAGGCTTGAGATTTTAGTTGCTTTTTATAATTCATGAGTTTTTTTTCAGGGGGTAGGATCTCAAAGATTACCTGATACTACCCTTTAATTTTTAACTGTGGAAATTGAGTCACAGAGAGAAACTCATGGTTTTGTCCTAGAAAGTGAGTGTTTCTGTGTGGGTTTTTTTGTTGTTGTTTTTGGGTTTTTTTGGTCTTTTTTTTTTAAAATTATATTTTGCTGTGTGTGATGTATACTCCTAAATGTTTTTTGTTACTTACAAAATATTGCAGAATAATGTTATAGGTAATAGAATAACTATCATGCCTTGGCCCTAAAGTCTTTAATTTTGAAAATTTCAAAGAATTACTGTGAATTCCATGAATAGGAATAAAATGAGTAAGTTTCATATGGTTTCAACAATATAGGTATTTGATATATGCATGCTGTACTACTTGAATGTTTTAAAGACTTTTTGGGTGGTTTTATGTTTACATAATACTTAATGTGATTATTAAAATTTATTTTATAAATTATTTCTTGGAGCAATACAGAGATTAACAAGAACGTGCATGAACATGCAGTTAGAGAACAACTTGAATTCCAGTCCAAGTTCTGCCACCCCCATGGAGCAGGACCCCCTGCCAATCAGTTCCCCTCTCTGGGTTTCAGTTTCCTCTCAGCATAGACGTAATAGGTTTCCATGATGCTTACCTTAGGGGGTATGAGCCTAATATAAAGGTTTCAGAGCTGTATAATGTATATTGATTATCGATTACTTCTTTGTATCAGGTTGTATAATTTCACTTAGTGAGAACCAGGGAAATGCTTAACCATTCACAGTTTGGTAAACGAAGTAGTTCTGACTTTTGGGGAAGTAACTACGTGTTTGGAAGTTTTTCATGGAGATTAAGTCCTCTATTGATTTAAGAATCTTGTGTATCTTGGAGGATCAGAAAATAAAATTGAGAGATATAAAGGAAATCTTTGGTTATAACTGGATGAGAGTTAAGATAACAGTGAATTTCTGTATAACGGGGTGATGAGAATCCATAGTCCTTAGGAGACTACACTCACCTTTATCACTGTGAAAATGGCATCTATCATTCAGAGCTGATGTTTTGTAGTATTTAATAACAAAGAAAAATGTCATTTGTGTACAGATTTTTGTAAGGTACGTACAGCTCTGAAATCAAACTGCCTGGGAATGAATTTGGCTTCTTACTGGCTGTATGACGTATGCAAGTTATTAATTTGTCAAAGAAACATGGAAATAAGATTACCTGCTTCATAGTGGTATTGTGAGACTTTAAAATAAATGTAAACCTCTTAAAATAGTGTGCCTGACACCTACCAAGTACTCAATAATAGCTTCTATTGTCATCAAAGAATGTTTGTAGACTCTGAAATAGTGATCATCTAAAATTACTTAACTCCATGTAACTATATAAAAACTATTTTTATAGAATTGAGCACAAATTTAAGTATTTAGATAAAATTTTAATTGGAGAGATAATTGCTAAAATGTAGAGTAGAAAAACATGGTATCTTTACAGTTGACTAAAAATCATGTTTAGAAACTAAATTTATATCTTCTAATTACTTTTAGAGCCAAAATAATTGACATTGACTTCTCTTGAGTTGGTAGAGATTATCTGTAATAGATTCTGTATTTTAAAGGCATTATTTCTAACATTTAAAAATATAATTTCTAAGATTAACTATACCTGACTTTGTAATATTAAAAGTTAGTTTGGGGTTTGAATGTTTTTTTCTTCCTTCTAGGAAATATGTCAGTATTGAGTTCACCCAGACATCAGAGCTGTATAATGCATGTTGATATGGATTGCTTCTTTGTATCAGTGGGTATACGAAATAGACCAGATCTCAAAGGTCTGTATATTTGTTTATATTTTTTAGAAAAATCAGCATATTATAAATATATATGTACACATATATATTCTAGGGGATCATAAAATCTTCTTTAAGAAATACTAGTTTGATATTTCTGTCAAAATTGTTTGGTCTCCAAATTTTCTAGACTCCCATATTAAAAAAAGATGTAGGAAACTTAGGAAAGTTTTTCCCTCTCCAAAGATATCAAGCTTTTAGGGAAGACTGCTTAAGCTGAAGGATCTATAATGTAAGACTAAGGTGGTCACGGATCTGCACTGGACATACCCTGAATTTACTGTTGTTTTGTTAATAAGTGAAAATTTTAGTTTAGCATGTGTCTTTGGGACTGTAGTAATTATGCTTACTTTTGAATAAATGACTTAACTACCTTGATGCTAGTGATGCTGTCGAATAATTTTGTATTATTGAACGTTGCCAAAATATGCTCAGTCCCTATTAATTGGAATTTGAGGTATATGAGCTACTTGGTACTTTTCTAAACTTTATTTCTGTGTATTTTAGTAGATCTCTCATGTGCATTAAAGAGATAACTTAGCAGATAACTTCTGCGAGTCAGTTTTTCCATTAAGGAAACATTGAAAGCTGCCAGTTAACACCCAGGGTTAATTTTTGTCTCGAGTAGATACTTCAGCTCTGAGTGTTGGAATGCTCAAGAATTGACTTTAGCCCATGAATTGCTTTTTGATGTGTTAATTTTTTTTATCAAAAGTAGTATATTCCATAAAGTAGAAATAAATTTCTAAGTTATAGCTTTTAAGAAGTCATAATTATCTTGTTACTTAGCACAAGGAAATGATGCGTGAAAGGTTTTATAATTGAACTGAAAACTGAATGATTATATTCATATTTGATTATATAGTGGGTCAGATTGTGATTCCTCGGCATATAAATTTGTGTCTTCTTACAAAATTGAAAAGGTTATTTTAGATGTTAGCCTGCTTTTCTAATACCAGAAATATAAAGATCTAGATTTAATTTAGTTTTCTTTCTCCACTCCTCCCAGTCTGAACCTAGAATACAGGTTGCCTGCTTTCTATTGTATTTTTTAAAAAAAAAAAAAAAGACCCCTGAAAACTAAAAGACAATATTGCTTTTAAGTTGAATACATGTTATCAAAATTGTCCTATATAGTATTACCTTTTTGGTAGTCCTGGGAAACTCGCACTGTTACTGATGGTGACATGGTGATTGATATTGTTTAAAGTTGTTATTAGTTCCTTTACTTAAGTAAAGCTGAGTAAACACCATTTTTAAAAATCTCAAAAGCTTTTCCTTTATATAGTAGTATCGGTGGTGTTAACATTTCTGTACTTAAATTTAAAAAAATTTTTTTTTCTTCACAGGAAAACCAGTGGCTGTTACAAGTAATAGAGGTACAGGAAGAGCACCTTTACGCCCTGGCACTAATCCCCAATTGGAGTGGCAGTATTACCAGAATAAAATCCTGAAAGGCAAAGCAGGTACAAATGAGCTCTCTGAAGTAATAGTGGCCTAGTTGAAGACTTCTGAATTTTATCGTGAAGACTTCTGCATTTTGTTGTTGATACTGTTAATAGGAATGAAAGAAGAGATGAAACAACTTTTATTTAAGGGCTTCAAGGGTCTCGAAGACATCTTGAAATCTAAATGTAATACAAATAACTGGTTAATACTTAATGCATGGTGGCTTGAATGGGAAGGATGTTTTAAAAGATAAGATTAGTTTGCTTTGTATAACTTGACCTTGAGCATGAAATTCATGTCTATTGTTTTGTGAAACCTGTTGATTTCACAGTTAATTACTAGTCACTAATCACCAAAACTTTTGCCACTCAAGATTTGTATGAGACAGTGAACAAAGAAACAGTAGAACTTATTTCAGTATAGTGAAATAAGATAAATAACATCAATTATTCTCCTTATCTTTGTTGAACCTATTTTTTATGAAAAACTCTTTTTGCCTCTCCGGCTTTAAAAGTTTGCCTATTAAACATGATAATAGTGCAGTTTTCCTATATATTTTGCCCCTGAATAAATTATCTAAGACATACTTGCTCAGAATTTAAATTCTGTGTCATTGATCAGTGTCCTTACGCATGTCTGCAAAGCCAAACAGTTTTAAATTTTTCAGAAACGTATTAATCAGAAAGTAGTTTAAATGCAGTCGAACTGAAAGTATGCGGTTTAATTTCATCCCAGTTATTTCAGAATCCTAGTTTTCAATTATAAAATTATTTTAGAAACAAAGTCAAAAGGATAGACAGTGATATCTCTGAAGACCTTTTTGGGGATAAGTCTTTTGTTGATTGTGATCATCTGTTTACATTGTATAAGCACAGTAGACAAAGTAGATTATCTTTATGCTTCATGTGTACACATAGTTCCCAGATTTCCTGAAGCTTTTCTTGGTTAAATCTTTTAAGAGGTTTTTGAGATTCTAGCATTTGGTGTGTCATGATTAGATCTTGGGGTAGCTAATATGAGTTTGTTGCGATTGAATTGTATTGTGGTATTTGATAATATGGGTGGTTTCTTAAGTATTGGTAGTATGGTTTTGTGGTAGATTGGTTTTTATTTTCTATGTGGTTTCATTAAAAAGATGAAATTTTAAGTTCTAGGAAACAAGCAGCTTAAGGAAATGTAATGTCACATTGGGCACTCAGTAAAAACATACTGAATGAACATTGAAACAAGGACGAAATAACCATATACTGTTCAGTAGCACACTCAGTGCTCACTCACTTTATCCATGGGTAGAATCTTGTTTGCTACAAATGTCCTCATTTCAGCAGTCCTTGGCAAGCACACATTCCATAGGAACCCAAGAGAACTAGTCCTCTTTCATCTTTCCCTCCATCACTGGTGATCTGGCCATAAATAGTTTACTAATGGAGTATTGGCATTGGCTACTTAATTGTCTTCATCAGTTTTGTCACTGGATTTTCATAACAGCTAATAACCTTTTTTATAATTCATATATCCTCTGCTTCTCGATGTGGATAGTAAACTAGAAGGTAAACATTAGGAGAAATATTGAAATTTTATTTACCATTGAAAACTGTCAGGTAATTTTATCTGTCATTGAAGAATGTGAATATGATACTTTTATTTTGTACTTTCTCTTTAACTTGATGTCATTCACTTATATCTTAATCCTTTGCCTCATTAGGAGCTTACTAAAATATTTGCAACATAAAAAGCTAATAGATTGTTCTTTATTATAAAGTTCAGTTGCAGCTGAGCTTATACTTAGAACTTGTTTTTTCAATGTCTGTTCCTCTTGTTATTTCCTGATCTTTCTTTCTCTGGATCCTCATTATAAAATACACCAAATTTTAAAATATTGAGGATTAATTTAGGAATTTCACAGAAGCCAAAACTTCTTTTAAGAAAATTCACTTTATGTTTTGGCTTGTTATCATGGCAAAGTATTAGAACAAATAGCATCTCTACCTTTTATAGGAACTCTGGTTTCTTATTCTCTATTTAAAAAGTTCTTTATCCAGTCAGACCAGCATAAGGAGGGGATTTCCATTCCTGACTTCCTTTGGAAGCTGCTTAAGGCAGTACCCAGCAGTGACACTTCTCATTGATGATCCTATTATTTGGAATCCATTTATACTGAAGATTTCATGGTTGGGACCTTTTATCCCTTCCTGGATTCCAGGATGCAGATGTTTTCTATTCCTTCAACAACTTCAGTTTTCATTCTAAAGAACAACAGTTTTAAAGACCGTATTAGTCATAGATTTATTCTCAGCGATTTCTTTTTCACAGACTTGGGTCCTGGCCTCTGATTTCTCCAACCGTTCCTCCACATTCTCCATGTGCCCGTCTAGTTTGTCAAGTTTTGATGAGCAGTTCTCTACTTTGCCCTCCAGTGAGGACAGTGTGTCCCTGCATTTCCCTGAATCTCCCATGAAGCAACTCACTCCGCTCGTGGAGGGATCACGCACTCTGCTGCACTGTGGAAAAGGTCAGCCAGCCCAGTGAAGAGAAAAATGAGGTGCTGCCCCTCAGGCAGGACATCAGCACAGGGACCATAGACACTGTTCTCACCTCAAGCATGATTTTTCTGTAATTTTCAAGACAATTATCTTGGGTTATTTAACTAGCCCTTCAAATATATCACTTAACTTCCCAACTTCTAAGGCATAGTTCATGGTTATGCCTTTGAAAGGCAGCTAATTGTGGCTGTTTAAGCTTCACTTCTTCCCTTTTTTGGGTTTATTAGCAGCTTCTGTTGAACACTGATACTGACAGTTTTGAAATTCTTAGTTTTTCAGATTAGAGTAATAGACAGTTAAAAACTAAGACTTATGGGACACATCAGAAAGAGTGGATATTCTGCCCTGCATTCTATATCAGAAGTCATAGCTCAAATTGTATACTCTTATTTGAGATACAAGTGGGATTTGACCCCATTAAGATGCCAATACTGAGTTTGATTTTCATTTATGTTTTGTGTGTATGCGTTGCATAGTTGGATTAAAGATGAAAAGATGATGATTACTGGAGTCAAACTAAGATGAACTGTTTTAGCTTACAAAATCAGACACTTTGCAATGTTATTGTGGTGTGCTTTAACTTGGCTGATTTTTCATGGCACTTTAGGTCTGAGATAAACAGAAGAGAAATAGTGGGTTTGTTAAATTTGTTGCATTGTGCTGTTTCTTGGTCTTGTTTATTTTACTAGTGGTACTTTGTCATTCATGGTAGGACTATGGCTGTCATTGTATTTTTAGAATGTGTTCTTGAAACTCAATAGTAGCATCCCAGGACATCTATAACTAAAGTTGTCTTAATGTTTATCTCAGTTACTGGTGAACTAAAAGTAGCTAATAAAGTAAAGTGGTATGCAGTCAGTAAGATTTTTAGACTATGTGCTTTGATATTCTTGTAAAATTGTAAATCTGGTTTATGTATTCAGAGATATTAGTAGCCAAATGATTTAAGCTAGAGTTGTAGACGATGAAACTATTGGTGTTCTGGTCACATTTGAATGTTTTTAATTGAGCTTATATTGTTAAACCTAAAGTAGAACTTCCTGAAAGGGGGGGGGGGGGAGATAATGTTAAGAAGCTCTTCTACATCATATCTGTGTCAAAAAGAAAAATCTTAAATTTAAAATGAAACCATTTTATTGTATGTGATCTAAAATATTGATTGATTGAATGACTGGGAATTTGATGTTTGTCAAACCATGTTAGAGTCGTAAGTTTAGCACATAGTTCTTTTAGGAAACAGCAGAGAACATCAAGGAAATATATATCTTTCATATTTTATGAAATGAAGTGATAAATACCAATGGAGATAGCTGTTTGGAATTTATTGTTACATCTACAAATGAAAATAAATTTATTGACTATAAGTAAGGAAAATCCATTTTTAACATATTTTCATTGAATTTCATTATTTTTAAAGCAGATATATCAGATTTATCAATGTGGGAGAATCAAGATTCTGCTCAAACAAATGGAATTGATTCTGTTTTGTCAAAGGCTGAAATTGCATCGTGTAGTTATGAAGCCAGGTATGTAGAAATCAAGTATGTGGTAATATGTGTAAGTAGTTTATTTACGTAATCATTTTATGTGAAGTCAATGCACACATGCTAGTCAAGCCTATAAAATGTTAGCTATATGTTATGGAAAGAAACTGTTTTGTCCTTAATCTGTCACTTTCTTCCCCACTCCCCCTCCGCTACACAAATGCTAGGTAACTTAAATAACTTTAGTTTCCTGGTGAAACACTAGGTCCTATAGTGGACCTATAGTCTAAAGAAGTTAGACGTTATGGTTAGGAAAATGTGACTTTGAAAGTCTAGAGTGAAAGAATTAGGTATTTTTGAGTGAGAAAGGGCCTTCAATAGTGATCTAATTCCTTTTTCAGCTAAGAAAAATTCCATTTAATTGAAATCCTAATCTTGCTGCTTTTAAAATTATGTTAAAACTTGATCAACTATTTTAAAAAAAAGTGAATACTACTGTACTGGTATACCTTATAATCGTACTTACATTTGTGGTGTTTTCAACTCAGTAGCACCAACTTTATGTTTAGGTCTTTGTTTTTCATAATCTTAAACCCTAATTACAATTTGCTATTTCTGTATGAGAAGAAATAGTTTTATGTACTCTCACATGTTACTCATACTTTTTTAAAAAATCATTTAAAAATAATTGGCTTTGAAATAGCTTTGAAAGTAAAGGGAATAATTATGAATTGGCTAATTGGAAGCAGTGTTCTGTTTTTTAATTTTTTCCTCCCTGATAAATGAACAGACATTTTTACTTTTTATTACAGTAGGCATTTATTTTTGGCAAGTGTTAAGGTATTTATTAGTGTCTTACTAGTTGTTTTGCCCTCCCCCCTTTTTAAGAGACATTAGTATATTTTTGGTTTTTGTCATTCATGTTTTTTTTATTTATTTTTTTTAGAGACTAGATCTCACTATTGCCAGGGTAGTCCTGAACACACAGACTCAAGTGATTTCTAGCCTCCACCTCCCAAATTGCTGGGATTACAGGCGCACGCCACCATACCCAGCCATTCATGTATTTTTCATTCAGGTACAATTTGACATAGTTTCAGATATGCAACATAATGATTTGATATGTGTGGTATTTTATAATCATGAATGAAAATTGGGGTTCTTCAAACAACTCTAATCTGAACAAAAAATATTTTGACTCAGCATCCTCAAACCAAAATAGTTTTTTAGAGACATGTTTAAGAAAAACATGCTTAAGCATGCATAATTATAGAATATTTTAAATTATTTTCCACAGTAACTTTACCTTTTTCATTGACAGAATTATGTTTTAATGTTTTTATTCTTAACTGATAATGTAGCCAAATGAGTTGAAATTTGTTTAATTAAAATACATCGAATGCAGGTGCATTTTGGATTATTATATATTTATTAACATAGGTGCTTCAGAGTTGACTTTATGTTGTGCTTGATAGACTTGTCTCTTCTGTCACTAAGTTTTATTGAGTTGTGACCTGTGCTTCTGATGGCTGGGTAGTAGTTGTGTTCTGTAACCCAGGGAGTGAGGAACACTGTTGGTATTTGGATTTTCCTAGTTGGTGAAATGAAAGCTTCTCTTTCTGTGTTGTTACTAAGAAGGATCCCTCTTCTTATTTCCCAGTCTGAATGCTGGATGGGAAGTGTCAAGGCCACCTCAAGAATAGTAGAAGCTTTACTAACCTGCTGATGCCTTTGAACTCTTGTAACCACCATTGTATAGGCTTGTATTGATGTTCAGAGTGTATATTGTTTTGTACCCGTAGATAAGGTTGTCAAACAATGTATTACAGAGTAATTGGATTGATACCATATGCAGGCCAGATACTGTACAGTAAGTCATTTAAAGCAATGTAAATGGCATTTAATTAAGACCAAGCATATAGTGATGAAAATAAATCTGAATGGAGGACTAGAAGGGATTAGGCCAAGTGAGATAAGTTAAAAAGAAAAACAAAAATACTGACTGTTTTCACATATAGTTTGAATATAGGGAAATTGGACAAAAGGTCAGGAAAAAGACAAAACTTGCAGGCAAATCATAGACCTGAAATATACAACAGGGGAGGGAAGTGTATACAAAGGTTCAAAATTAGGGAAGGAATAGCACAAAGTGGACTGTGGTGATGGTTCACCTGTGCTGTGGTGGTGAGAGATTTATGGGGAATATACCTGAGGGAACAGTCAAATATAGTGCAAAAATGAACAATGATGCAAGAAAATAAATAAGTAAATAAATTGGAGTGTAAATTAGAGAGAAACTCAAATAAACCCACAGCTGTGGGGAATTGTTTCTTTCAGTTGTAATTTTCCCTTTTCTAGAAGGCTGTTTCTAATGAAGGTCTCCAAAAAAACAGTTCCTTGGTACTCTCTTCTTCAGACTGTCTCATAGTTATATTTCCCTTAAGTGAGTTCTCTTTTTTTAGTAAGTTGCTTATTACATAATTGGGTCAAAGGAAGTGCTTCTTGGGTTGGAATGGGGACTGAGTTGTGGGGATGGTCAATCCAGGTGCCACACCTAGTGAGTTTTCAGTAGATATACACTAATAATTACATCAGCAGAGTGAAATCTAAAAGGATATATGTGTATGTAGGTCAGAGTTTGCATTACTGTTAGTAATTTTACCCAAACTAATTACAAAGAACAAGCTTTTGTTTAATAATAGTGAGAAAGTGAATATGTGGATGGATACAGTATACAATTATTTTAGAATGATAGGTTTTTAGGTCAAATCATTTTAAATACATTTTTCACCCCTTTTAATGTTATTAACTAGTAATATTGACTGTCTCTTAGTATATTGAATGAACAGTAATAGTGATTTAGTGATTGGTTTTTTTTAATACTGTCTAATCTAACACCAAGTACAATTGTCTGAACATAGCATGTCAAGAAAAAATGGTTTTTTGCAGCTTGCATTTAGTAAGTATTGTTAGTATATCCGCATAATATTTTAGTTGGGAAGAAGAGTTGCTCTAGAATGGCTTTTATAATTGTCTTTTTTCGTTTATTTTATATGATTCAAATCTATAATTTTCCAACCAACATCTTAAGATATTTTGCTTGCCTTTGTTATGAAAATCTCTTTGGTTTTCATATTTTGTGTTTGTAGCATCTTTACAGCATCTTGTGACTCCTAATAAACATTTCTCTCTGGGAGGTACATGTGCAGAAGTACAATAGTACATGTATTTTTTTTTTATTAATTTGTTTTTATATATATTTCACATCTTTGTATTCCCTGGTGAATAGTACATGTATTATATTTTTCTAAGATGTCTTTGAAAATCTTTGTATAAGTGAAAATACGGAAAATAAAATTTTTATTTGTAAATTTTTTATATGCTGAACCTATATATCTAAAATAGTTGGTGTTTTTAAACTACTTATATATTTCTATACAGACTCCTAAACTATTATACATACACTTCATGCCCTACTAAGAAAGATCCATTTCTCTCTAATCTGTCTTTTGCTTTGAGCAGAGTGCACTGTTGTTGTCATGAATGTTATGAGGTCTATTTTGTTCTTTGTCATTTATTCAGCATCTTATAAAATACCTGAGGGAAAAAATTTTGTTGAAATGATAAAAATTTGCTATGTGTACCATACTGTATACCTGCTACTACTTCCTTTACTATTATTTTCCTTACTATTACTTGTGTACCAGGGACTTTACAGTCTCATAATTTACTACCATTTTTGTATAAATAAAATGTATATGATTTTGTATTTAACTCAGTAAGTTAGAGGATTCTTTGACTTTTTAACTCTCATTGTATCGAAGGAGTGGAGAGGGCCTCTTAGTAATTGGAGGCAATTTGCGTAAGTTTCTTAAATGCCATACTAAATCAACACTTAGTAATATTTATTGAATATATATATATTAGAATAACCATTTGATGCATACTGATAGAAGTATGCAATCTGGTGAAATATTGTTATTGTGCTGTTACTACATCAGTATTTTTTTTTATTCTTTCTAGAGTAGTCATAGAATTTTTTGTGACAATTTTGTGACAGTTCCATAATTAGAGTTTAGTGCTGAATGCTCCCAGTACCAAAGGTAATGTAGGGCATTGAGACACGCAATAGATTTAAAATTTACCATTTTCAATTAGGTCCCTCAAAGTTCTGGAACCCTGGCTCCTGCCCAGAGTGATGTCCTACCATATACAATGCTGTTGGCATCTCAACCACTGTGGAGCCACTTCAGGAGCATGGAATTGGTCATTTGGGAATTGGGTGGTAATAGGATGAGTACATATGTCTGTTTGTCACATAGCACTGTTTTGTGTAGTTCTTTTGTTTATATTTTTTGTCTTTGGGGGATGAGCCCTGGCCAACTGTGCCATGTTTAGGGGAAGAAAACCTCTTTTTGATGGCACATTCCTGCTCTCTGGTGGTTGTGATATCACCAGCATATGGCATGCTGGCATCTCTGCAAAGGGGCCAGAGGTGTGAATCTTAGGAGAAAACTTAAGATACAGTCTAGAACCAAACCTGGTCTTTTCAGCAACACATTTTGGTATAAACACGTTGTTTATACTAATCAGATAATTGTGCAATTTTCCTTTGGGGTGAAAACAGCCTCTAAGTTTTTAAAAATAATTTACCCCTGATAAAAATGGGGTTAAATGAAAATTATATATTAGTGGCATGGGGAGATCTCATCAACATGCTTGATATTTGATTTTGCATTTAACAATTCTAGTATAACATCTCTTGTGTTCTGTTTTTTCTCCAGACAAGTTGGCATTAAGAATGGGATGTTTTTTGGGCAAGCTAAGCAGCTTTGTCCTAATCTTCAAGCTGTTCCGTATGATTTTCATGCATATAAGGAAGTCGCGCGAACATTGTATGAAACATTGGCAAGGTACAATGTTTAATGTAGTCAGTTTGATTTTTGTGTCACTCTACTACTTTTAACTAGTATAAAAGACAGGTTTTCTTGATGATTAAGAGGGTCACTCTTGATAAATTTCTAACTTTTTCTCTTGGTATCCTGGTATGTCAATTTCCTCTTTTTTGTGTAAACCCATTAATTGGTTCATCAATCATAAAGTATCTTTGCACTATTAAATTTTTTCCTGATTACACCATAAAATCTTTTTCTCTTCTAATAACATTGAGTGGTTCTAGTTTTCTTCCGATGGAGCACCAGATACAGAACTAAATTTTTTTAACTTACTCTCTTATATTTGAATTAGTTTCATTTGAAGTTGGAACTGTTGGATTAACAAGTAGAGATTACCCTTTACTTCCTAAAATTATTAGGTATGCCAAAAGTTAGTTTTTGTAGAAGTTTGATTTTATTAATAGTTTCTGTGTGCTTGATTGAGAAAAGGAGATTGATTTAAAAAATACTTGCCCAGTATTCAAGACTCAGAATTACTATAGCTATGTGATGAGCTGTGTATGCTCTAAAGCAGGAGTCAGCATATTTTGTCTATAAAACACCAGAAAAAGTCTGTCTCAACTAAACTCTGCTGTGATAATACATCAGTGAATGGATTTCTTGGCAGGGTTCCATTACATCTTAATTTACCAAAACAAGCATCTGAAGAGAAGATCAAGGCAACCTTTGGGTTGTACTGATGTTCCAAAGGCAAGAGACTTCTTGCCATTATAGTTACATATCCCTTTACTTTTTTAAGCACAATTTGATAACATTTATCAAATATTAAGCATTTAACCAAGTGAAAACAGCTTTTGATATTGCCAGTTTGATAGATAAGCTCTGCTATAGTGGAATGGGAGAGAGAAAATTTGGGGAACAAAGGAAGTTATCTGACATTAGTATGTTAGGATTTAGTGCTGAATGACACACTAGTTAAAATGTTGTCTTTAAGGTACCAAATATGGAAATGTTGATGTTCCCACATTCCACATGAAAGTCTACCTTTTAAAGCCTGTTCCAGAACTAAGGTCTTTTGGTATCATCCATATGAAATCTGGAATGATGGGTAATGAGCTGCATGTAGTCCTACTGTGTTCTCTATATTGAGACCCTTGAGCCTGTCAGCCAGAATAATATGAGGGAAAGCTGTGATACATACTAGTCCTGGTTGTATATTAGTCTGTGGAGACAGTTTCATTGTCATACAGCTTTTCTTTTGGGAGAGGGGAGGGCAGTTTATTGCTTCCTCCCCCACCACTTTTTGGAAATCCTGTTGCAATGTCATACTCCGTACTTCAAGGCAACACTCGTTTTGCATCAGAATTTCTTTCTACTCTTACAAATTTCATTTTAATTTGTCTAAGCAAGCAAAATACTGATTTCTTGACTATAGTTATTAAATAATCTGAGTCATAGTTTGCAGTGATGTATAGGTGAGAGATGAGGCCTTACTCCGTAGTGTAAGTAACCAAATGAATTATGGAAGATATATTTATGATCCTTAGGCCTGTCTGGTTGCCTCCCTTTCATAGGTAATTTGTTTAGTTAACATTGAATGCTTAACAATTTTACCATAGCCAGTTAAAACAAGTCCTTTGTGTAAGTATATAAGTATGACCAAAAACCAAAACCCAAAGTATTTTCACATGCAGGGAATGTAAATGGTGTTCTCCTAAATAGGCCTTGAGTAGCCTGTATCTTCTGAGGTGAATAGTATTTAATTGTTGAATTGACGAAAGCTTTGATTATTTGATTTATTTTTCTGTTCTTGGTAAACTATGTTTAAAAAGACTTTTAAATGTCACCACAGCTCTAATTCACCCATTGTTTAATTTCTACTCTATTTTTGGTAGTTAATATGGAAAAAAACACTAACTTTGCAGCTAAATGGTGACTAACTAGTGACTCTTGAGCAGTTTTAGTTAAAATATTAGTATTTTAACTAAATATTAGTTTATCTGTATATTAATATTCATTAGCATTTTAAGTCTTGTAAGGAAACTTTGAAGAGAAAATGCCAGAGGAAGACTATTGCAACATTATGTGATCCACTAGATGGCAAGCCATGATTGTGATTTATTGCCTTTGCTTGGTGTTAATAGCTATACACATAACATCGAAGCTGTTAGTTGTGATGAAGCACTAGTAGACATCACAGAAATCCTTGCCGAGACCAGACTTACTCCTGATGAATTTGCAAATGCTGTCCGTACAGAAATCAAAGACCAGACTAAATGTGCTGCCTCTGTTGGAATTGGTTAGTATCCAGTGTTACTCATTTTACAAAAATCATTGCTTTGGGGTCATTAAAGATCCCTTAATTTTTAGGAATTTAGATTTTGTTTTTATTATTGTATAGATATCTCAATTTTAAAACAATTAGCATTTGTGCAGTACCTGAGCACACCATGTTGGAAATGTAAGTACATGCTTGTTAAGTTTGAGTCTTGTAATTTGCTTCCTTTCTGAACTCCAGCTGCTTCTTGGAATGCTTATCCAGTCCTGTCTTTGCTCTTTCAGTTCTAAAAAGTCACCCTTCTTAGCAGGAGCCTGCAGTAATTATCATGTCTTCCCCCACTTCTCTGGTTTATCTTTAAGCCTTGGACTTGTTTGCTTAGCTATTCTTGCTATTTATCCTTTTGTTAATTCTGGTAGCTGTGCCCTCTGGAACAGGCTTCATTTTATGCTTCCCTCTCCTTTCTAAACCTACTTAACACCTTTTGCCAAGAATTTCTTTGCCATTCCCTTAAGAGGATCCAGTGTGTTCCTGCCATACCCTATGTCACAGACTTTGGAGATAGAGATTATTCTGGGCTTGCCATTATCACTTAACAACCGTTGCTTCTCCATTCTCATTTAGAGCCCTCCTTGAAGTTTTCTGTCTCATTTGTAACCTTGATATTTTAGTTTGTACAAATAACTGAGTGACAAGAGAAGCCAGGGCTATGAAAACAAGAGTTTTACATTTCTTCACAAAGAGTGAAGAGGTTATGCCTTACCATGCAGGGCCACGCAGGGAAGCTCCATGTCTCGGTCAGAAAGCAAAAGCAGTAGTGAGCGGAAGTCCTACGCTAGAGTTTTTATTGGGGTTTCTGTGGGAAAGGCCATATAGAACAGACAGCATAGGTTTAGCTACCTTGGATAATTCTGTCAGTTTTGGGACTATTTGAGATTATTTAGAGCTGGAGAAAAAAAATACTAGCTTCATGTATGAGAGTTTGATGAGGATATGATTGAGGTTGACTCTTTTGTAAAGGATAACTGTCCTCCCAAGAAAATTGTTTATTTTCTTTAGGAATTAGCTAGGCTGGTGAGGGGGGAAAGTTTCTCCTAATCCAGCAAGATTTATAAAAGGTCAAAACATCATAACATGCAGAAAATCAAAAATATGGTTAATACAGTTCCAGCATCACTTCAGTGACTAGCTTAACTGACGTTTGTACTCCTTCATGCCACCTGACAGATCACATTCAACTCTCGGACTGTGTTTCAGTATCAGGCCTGGGTTTATTTAGTTTTTTTGTATTTATAGGTTCAACCATATATAGCAAAGTTCCCACTTGATGTTTCTACTGCTCAGCCACCTTTTTCTCTAAAATGCACCACTTTTATCATTTTGGTGTTAATTTTCTACAGCTTTTTTTCATAAATCTCTTTACCCTAGGAAAACATATCTTTTTACATATGCTTTCACACTTTCTGGATATAATTATTTACATAGAGGTTCATCTAGCATCATAGTTTCTCAGATCCCTGATACCTTCTTGGTCTCCAGTACCATTATTCCCTTCTTTGTTTTGGTTATCCGTGTGCAAACCAACACTTTAGATGTGAAAATAGCTCAACATCAGTATCTTTATTTTGAAGAGACTCATACTGTTAGTTTTTGCTATGTGTGTTTTGATTTTGTCATGAGACTTCTGTTTATTTGGACTTTTCTTGATTTTACTATCTAGCCTAGATCCATTGACTGGTAGAATGAAGTAATCTTTATTTACTTTAAAGTAATAAAGTAATCTCCATTCCTTTACTTAAGATAGATGCTGGAATGGCACTTATTTTGGAATAAGCCAAAACTTCTGTCCAAAATCTGGTCATAATCTGGTTATAATCTGTTAAAGTTAACTTCTGCTAGCTTTATACTCAATTTGAGATAATAGGTAACCTGTCTATAATTATTTATCTTTGATAAGAACTTTGAAAAATAGTTGCAGTGAATTTTTCTTGAATAACTTTCTCTGTTAAAACTTTATAGGTTCTAATATTCTCCTGGCTAGAATGGCAACTAGAAAAGCAAAACCAGATGGCCAGTACCACTTAAAACCAGAGGAAGTAGATGATTTTATCAGAGGTCAGCTAGTTACTAATCTACCAGGTAAACACAGATCTTTTCTTTTAACTTCCTTTATTGTAAACCGTTATGAGTGCTTTTTATAGTTTTGTAATTATCTGTCTTTTCTAAAACATGAGTTTAAACCCTTTCAAGGGAAAGTTGGAATTTCACAGTGAATATTTTTCAGGACCTTAATTTTGCCCTTTTTTTCCCCCCTTTTCTTTTTTTGCTGCTTTTAAGTGTTTAAGTGCCTGATCAAGGGATTCTAACAAATCATTTAAAAGATGTTTGAAGGCCAGGCATGGTGGTGCATGCTTGTAAGCGGCAACCTAGGAAGCCACAGCCGGGGCCAGGGATCGTGGTTCGAGTTCTGCCAGGGGCACGTAGCAAGACCTGCTTCCAAAAAATACACCTGGGCATGGTGGTACGTGCCTGTAATCCCAGCTAGCTGGGAAGCTGAGGCTGGGGATCGCTTGAGTCTGTGGTACCCCGGGCAAGCGTGAGCCTGTGGTTCCACAGGCAAAAATAGCAAGACCTAGTCTTAAAAAAAAAAAAATACAATAAATAAAAGATGTTTGAAATTTACTTTTTTGATCTGTACTAAAATTGAGTGTTATGTACTTGTGGATTAAATATAAGGTTTTGAGAATTGATTCTCCTCCTTAGAAAATTGCCCTGTATGACTAAGGACAGTTTTTGAGATTTAGTATGTACATAGTTTTAAAAGTAGAAAATGTTTGAACCACATTAGGAAGTGAAATCTAGATATGAAGTATTATGTTTTGTGAACTCAACAGTTGAAATACAACTTCATCTCCACCTTTTTTAACCTAAGGAGCAGTGTGTTTTTATTTCTGTGTACTTATTATGTTCCTAACAGCATAAAAAAAACCTTTTCATGGGACAGTTTTGAAATATAATCATAAATGAGAAATGGTTGTCCTATGGGAACTTTAAATACATGTAATGTTTTATGTGTGTATGTAGGACTACTCATTTCACAGTTATTAGGTATTTAAACCTGCTATCTGTGGTAGATAACGAAGAAATTTTTCTAAACATATAGTAGCCCTTGCCACTTTTGCAATTGTCCTCTCCTATTTAGTAGACGTGTTAGTATCACTTTTTAGTATCACTAAGCACCTGTGTATTTGTGATGGTAAACTTCAGGACTATATATGTAAACCTTTATGTAAAATTCGAGTTCAAGTTTGTTATATATTAGCATCTCATCTCTGTTAGTTCACTAATGCTGCCATAACAAAATGCCACAGAATTTGGGGCATACAATACAGAAGCTTATTTTCTCAAGACTCTAGTAGCAAGGGAAGAAATCAAATGCCCCAAAATTAAAAATGATGTAAAGAAAAAGTACTTCATTTAAAAAAAAAAAAAAAGATTCTGGGAATTGTAAATTTCCAAGATTGAGTTGTTAGCAAGGTTAATTTCCTTCTTGAGACCTCGCTTATTAGCTTGTAGGTGTCTTCACATGTGTTTTTTTCTGTCTTAATTTCCTCTTCTTTATAGGATATAGTCATATTGGATTCTGGCTCCACATATGACCCCATTTTACCTTAATTCTTTTGAGTTCTTATCTCCAATTAAAGTCATTCTGAGGTAATAGGTATTAAGATTTCAGTATATGAATTTTGAGGAGACTTTGAATACAAAATACTGTCTTTAAACTGAGTCAGTTTTGCAGTTTGTTGTTTTTTCTTAATATAGAAATAGAGAATTTTTTTGTATTCCATGTTGTTTTGTCAAACAAATAACATTTTGGGGTTTGAGCCTTTGCTGTAAGTTCTTTGCTGTAGCTCCAGTCAAAATGTAAAAAAACTAGACCGAAATTATTCTTATCAGCAAAATTATAATAGTTACCTAAACATTCTGTGACTTTCCTAACAGGTCTGTAAGTCATACTATAAACTCATTTATACATGTTAGCTAGCTGAGTTTGGTAATAAGATAGATAGAAATCTTGATATTACTCAATAAAAAAATTCACAATTTTAGTGATACATATTTGAGAAGTTCTGTTATACTTAGATGTGGAGTCCAAATTGAGAAGTTCTAGAAATAATATTAAATACTATGTGTTAGTAAAAAACTAATCTGAGTTAGCTTTTTCACTCTAAAATTTTAATGGAGATTATTTTAAATTAGTTGTATTTGTCTGCAACTTCTAGGAGTTGGACGTTCAATGGAATCCAAGCTAACATCATTGGGAATTAAAACTTGTGGAGACTTGCAATATATGACCATGGCAAAACTCCAAAGAGAATTTGGTCCCAAAACAGGTCAGATGCTTTATAGGTTCTGCCGTGGTTTGGATGACAGACCAGTTCGAACTGAAAAGGAAAGAAAATCTGTTTCAGCTGAAATCAACTATGGAATAAGGTTTACACAGGTATTTATCTCTTATCTCTCATTCTCCCAATTTTCATTTAGTCTGTCTTTTCAATTAGACCATATACTCTTTTACACTTGGAATTAAATCTTAAAAAACTATTGTTAATGACATAATTTCATGAGGTTTGCTTTTAAATTAAAGATACTTAGCAGAGTGGTAAATAATTTGAAAGTTAAAATGCTTGAGAAAAAAGGTAAATTTTGAGAAAGAATATAGGAAAATAATATAGAGGTTTTTCTGTTTGTCTCATAGTCAAAAGAGGCAGAAGCTTTTCTTCTGAATCTTTCAGAAGAAATTCAGCGACGACTTGAAGCCGCTGGCATGAAGGGTAAACGCTTAACTCTCAAAATCATGGTACGAAAGCCAGGTGCACCTATAGAAACTGCAAAATTTGGAGGTCATGGAATTTGTGATAACATTGCCAGGTAAACTTATAAAGGATGTTGGAAGTTGATGTTATGTTACAAGTTATTACAATTAGTGGAAAATGAAGAAAACCAAGGAAAAATTTGAGTCTACTCTGGTGTTGAGTCTGTGGAGTTAGACTTCACCTCAGGACCATTTGAACTCAGACGTGTCAGCCTGGCAATGTGCTTCTAATCTTGTCTTTGTGTCTCAAGATACTTTGCCAGCATTTAACATTTCTTGGTTTTAAAAAATTCTTTGCATATTTAATTATCTTATTTCATAGATGAAATATTGTCTAATATCTTGTCCCATTATTGATTTGTCATCTTTTTTTTCCTTTTTTTCTTGTTTGAGTTGCTGTCTTTTATAGTAAAGATTTTCTTCAGGTATCTTTCAGTTCTTGGCTGACTGCTAAACTGTTTGGAACCCCTAGACTTCTAGTGAGACAGGTAGACCAGTGGGCTTTATTATATAGGTGAGTGGTTGGAGGGACTTGGAAGGCAGCTATGCTATGCTCACCACTATACCACCAACGCTTTTGGAGGGACCTGGTATTCGGTTGCCGCAACCAGTTGTTAATATTTTCAGTCTTTTCCATTAGACTTGTCAGTTTCCCTAGAATGAAACCCTCTGATCTCCTACTGAGGAGGACAGGTGATGTAAAGGTGGCAGCTCTAATACTGAGCTTTTCTAAATGGGGTTACTTCAAGTTGGTGGTATCAAGCAGATACTTCATGATTTATTATTTTACCTTTCAGTATTTTTTTTTCTTTCAGTATTTTAAACTGTTGTTAATATTTCTACTCTTTGTCCTCTCCCATTTCTTTTTTAAGAGTTCGTATCTTATAAAAATAATTTGTGATTGTTTCAGAAGGAAATAAAGACAAACACAAGCGTCCTCTAAACATCTTGCTTTTATTCTTATTTATTTATGTGAAAGAAATGTTAGATAATTATAAGGTAAAAAATAAATTGCAGGCCGGGCATGATGGCTCATGCCTGCTTGTAAGCTTCAGCCTATGAAGTGGCCGGGGCTAGGGATCATGTTTTGAGTTCTGTCTGGGGCCTGTAGCAAGACCTAGTTCCAAAAAAATAGCTGGGTATGGTGGCGCATGCCTGTAATCCCAGCTACCTGGGAAGCTAAGGATGGGGATACTTGAGTCCGTGGTACCCCAGGCAACAAGAGCCTGTGGTTCCACAGGCAAAAATAGCGAGACGTCTCAAAAAAAAAAAAATTGCAGTATTTTGCAAATGATTTCCTGAAAGAAATGGGTACTTTTCTTAGATGTGAGTATAAAATCCTCATGATACTTTAAAAAAAAAAAAAAAAAAGTGTGGCTTGTGGCACCTAGTAATGCGGGCAGATTTTTCTGCCTTCCTTCAAGGTCTAAAGATTGTCTTTTCTAGTCTCTGGGTTGTAGACAATGTGCAGCCATATTTTCTTTGTCATATACCTGGTTACATATTGTTTTAGCCATTTCTAGCTTTACTCTTAAGAGTCAAGAACCAATATAGGGAATTACTCTTTTCTGAAGATTAACCATTCCGTGACATAATCTTGGAATTTAAGACATAATCTTGGGATCTGATACATTACACTTGCATGTATGTTTTCTTTGGCTGTGTAATTAATGCTCATATTTGTGTGTGGATTAACTAAAATAATTTTTTAGACATTCTTACCCATTTTCAGTGAGTAGGTCTCTCCATTGGTTTTTATTTTAAAGTACAGTTTTATATATGACTTCTTTTTTCCAAACCCTTCTGTCAGGTTTTTTGTTTTATTGTTTTTTTTAGACTAGGTCTCGCTATTTTTGCCTGTGGAACCACAGGCCCTCGTTGCCCGGGGTACCATGGACTCAAGCAATCCGCAGCCTCAGCTTCCCAGGTAGCTGGGATTACAGGCACGCACCACCATGCCCAGCTATTTTTTTGGAACTAGGTCTCGCTATGGGCCCCAGGCGGGACTCGAATCGCGATCCTTAGCCCTGACCGCTTCATAGGCTGAAGTTTACAGGCACAAACCACCGTGCCCGGCCCCTATCAGTTTAATTACTGGCTACCTTGACGGATTCTGTCTCATGCATCTTTTAAGAATACTATTTAGTACTGAATTATTTCATCTTTTTTGTAAGGTTCTATATAACTTCTGCAACTCTTTAAATAGTTCCATTATTACTGAGGTTTACTGGTGAATACATATGGAATTCAGTTTTTGTTCCTTACAGGACCGTAACTCTTGACCAGGCAACAGATAGTGCAAAAATCATTGGAAAAGCCACACTAAACATGTTTCATACAATGAAACTAAATATTTCAGATATGAGAGGGGTAAGTAATATTTTACAGTTCTGACTTTCTATAACTTTTTTTTCCTCATTTGAGGCTTGATCTGAAAATGGTGTTGGAGGGTAGTGAAGAGATCAGCGTCTTTGGTCCTTTGATGGAGAAACCTCTTGGCTTTCTGCTTTCTTATCTAACCTTATCTCATTTTTAAATTTTTAAGTATGTTTTAACCAAAGACTGATTTTTCATGCGTAATTTTCATTTCTGTTCCTCTGGAAATAGATGGGACAGTGAATAGTGTGAATTTGTATGTAAATAATTCTTATGCCCTTGTTTTTTTAGTCAGAAATTTATTCTGATGATTAACAAAGGCACATGAAATGCCTTTGGAAAGGCAAAAGGGCATCAAAAATGTAAAAACCTCAACTTTTCTAACCAAAGATTAACCTTTATAGGTTTTGATGTATCCGCATACATATACGTGAGTATAAAATGATTTGGTGTGAACTTGGAGGGAAGGATTAAGTATTTATTACTAAGTCCACCTTGATGAAGGCGTCTCCTTGAAATACTTTGAAAGTAAATAAAGTTTCTGGTGGTTTGGGGAAGTAGCCATCTGTACAACTACCTGTAGTGCACCCACTGCCCTGTCTACTCACAGCCCTGTATTTGAAAAATACCCCATTAAAAAATAAAAGTAATACGTGAAGGTTGCCAGGTCTGTCACTATTTAAAGTTTGTGTAAATCTTACTTTAAAAACCTTAGTTCTCAGTGGGGTGCAGTATTTCACTTTTTTTTCACTTTTTTTATTTTCTGATTTTGATGAGATTACAGTATATGAATACCGTTGGATACTAGCTAGTATGGAAGTAGTTTTTGTAATAATTCGTAAAAAGCCACTTGACTACTTTAATCTTTTATCCTAGAAACAGGATCTAGAAGTTAAAAGTTTGACTAGGAATTTTTGCTAGTCAGTTTCATATTTTTACCTTCGTTTTCCTAGAAATATTCTTTATTCTGGTTCTAGGTTGGGATTCTAGTGAATCAACTGGTTCCAGCTAATTCAAATCCTTCCACATGTCCCACTCGCCCGTCCGTTCAGTCAAGCCACTTTCCTTCGGGGTCACACTCTGTCCTTGATCTCTTCCAAGTTCAAAAAGCAAAGAAATCCACAGAAGAGGAACACAAGGAAGGTCAGTGGTGGTTTGATAATTTCTCATTTTGGTGCTTCTACTGTTTTTTGGAAAGCAATTTTTGAGTTGTCTAGCAAACTTTAACCAAGTAAATTGACATTCTGAATTATAATGAATCAAAATAAGAGTTTACTGTGAACTAAAACCCACCCCCTTTCTTTCCATCCCCCAATACCGAAGAGACTGATCTATTTCTATTCCTTTAGTATTTTTGGCAGCTATGGACCTGGAAATATCATCTGCTTCTAGAACTTGCACTTTCTTGCCATCTTTTTCTACACATATGACATCAAGTATCAGTCCTGTCAATATCAAAGCTGAGTCTTCAGGAAAATGGAATGGCCTGCATCCTCCTGTCAGTTTAAAATCAAGACTTAACCTGAGTATAGAGGTCCCATCACCTTCCCAGGTATATTTTTTAGTTTTAAGTATGATGTAAAAGTTTTTATATAGTAGGAATGACTTCTTAATTCCTTTATCATGTAGCCAAGAAAGGGATACACTTGCTTTTGAATACTAATTGAGAACCAGATTAAGTGAAAAATTTTCAATCCTTTGCCATTAGTAAGGCAGTGATGAGCTCTGTCAGCAGCCATTTTACTCCAAACAGTGGTCCTCACATGCACTGAACTCCAGTCAGCAATGCAGCCTTGCTGATGGTTAGCACAGGTTCCTTGTGCCACAGGAATGGACTGTAAATGTGGCATACTGTTGGAATTTTTATTTCTTTGAAACTCAAGAGTTTACAGCTCAGTTGGAAAGTCAGCTTGTTTTCACAACTGCTCCCTCAAGTGTGAGGATGCTTCATGAAGGAGATAAACAGTGACTAATAAAACTAGGAAGAATTTGGTTTATGTTGAGTCCCTATTGCTAGTGAGTTAATCCGAAAATAGTTGCTCCTGGCAGGAAACACATACTCCTAAGTAGTGCAGCCCCAGGGGCTGCACAGAAATTGGCAGATGGGGGACCTCGCCATGAAACAAAGGATTCTGATACGTAGGCTGGAAAAAAGTGTATCTTCTAGAATCCCTCCGAATCTTGCTATTTTCATGCTAGACATTTATTCTGAGACAGGTGCTCTATTGTCAAAAATAATAAACTTTGACAAAACGGTTTTACCCAGTCCCAAGAATTTGACATATCATGGGCATTCATCCCTCTTCATGGGCAGGGTCTAAAAATTTGCACTTAAGGCTCTTTCTACTCCTGGTATATGGGATTCAATCAGTGTATTTGGCCTTAGCTGATCCTATGGGACTGGCTGCTATTAAACATTTCTTACCTCCAAATTTCATACATTTCTACTCAGGTTTAAATGGTGAAAGTCCAAGCCTCTAAAATTTGTATTTAAGGTATGGGGGATGGCTTTTCTGGTTATCTACATCTATTTCATTATCTAAGATGTTCAAACTGAAATTTAATAACTGCCAACATCTCTCTGAACATACTTTAACTTCAGACTTGTGTGTGGTGTTTTATAGCTTGATCAGTCTGTATTAGAAGCACTTCCACCGGACCTCCGGGAACAAGTAGAACAGGCTTGTGCTGTTCAGCAGGGAGAGACACATGGTGACAAAAAGAAAGAACCCATAAATGGCTGTAGTACAGGAATTTTGCCACAGCCAGTTGGGACAGTTTTGTTGCAAATACCAGAACCTCAAGAATCTAACAGTGACACAGGAATCAATGTAATAGCCCTGCCAGCATTTTCACAGGTAAGAAATTAAATTTAGGGATCTTCCAGTTAAAATATTTTCTCATCCATCCTACTTCAGGCTCCAGGCATGCCTTTTTTTTTTTCTCCCTATCATAACTTAAATTTCAGTGGTGTACATCATGTTCATTGGGGGAAGAGGGATTAGCTTGTCCCCATACCATCTGCAATAGGACTTAGACTAAAAGGTTAGCCTCTCTTGAAGCAACTGATTAAAGCAGCAGGGGGAAATAAAGAGTTTACAGCTATGTAGGTGCATAAAGCTTCCACCCAGAACACAAATCTGCTCCTATTTCATTGGTTAGGGCAGATGTTTGGGCCACACTGGAGTAACAGGAAAGATGAATACACTAAAGACAGTAACAATCAAATCTTTATGCTTAAAAACAACCTGTTAAGGTTTTCAGTTTCAACTAGTTTTCAAATTGCTCTATAATGGAAGAGTTAGTTTATACTCTAAATATTATGATTTATTTTCACCTTGAAGTCTTGTGAGAATGAGCTTTGATTGTAGAAACTTATTAAAGAAAGTGTGACTTGCAAACAAAATTTTGTGACAGTAAAAATGAGCTGTGAGAACTCTAATTTGACACTTCTCTTTTCCACCAGGTGGATCCTGAGGTGTTTGCTGCCCTTCCTGCTGAGCTTCAAAAGGAACTCAAAGCAGCTTATGATCAAAGACAGAGGCAAGGAGAGAATACCACTAACCAGCAGTCAGCAAGTGCATCTGGTAAGCCTTAAAAGGGACATGTTAACAGTGAAGAGGAGAAATGAAGTCATTGTTCCACTGTGGTATCAACTGGCCCCAGTGTAGGCTGTCAGTCACATTAAGAGCTCTTCATCTTGTGAGAATAGAACAGGTATAAAATACAGCTAAATGTTGTCACAGTCCTCATTGGATTTGTATCTTACAAACACCATTCTTTAAGCTAGTACCAAAAATCTTTTGAATGTTTTTCAAGCCTGGTTGTCCTTTGGTACCTCAAAGGATATAAGCTTAAAACCACCGTAAGGTTTCTGAAAGTGCATTACATTTAGTTTTGCAGGTACTGTTCTAAGCACTTTACATGTTGAGTTTTCATTTAATCCTTGAGTCCCACATTATAAAGAAACAGTGTTCCAGAGATCAGATTATTAAATTTCATTGCAGAGATGGGAATTTCAGAATCAGTACTTTCACCTATTACCATTAACTGCCTCCCAGTTTTGGCAAGAGGTGAAGGGGATTATTTTTATTTGGCAAAGAAAAAAAACCTGTGATGCTACCCAAATACGTTTTGTTGAGGATGTTATGTCTACTTTCTTTTAGCGCTGAAGAATTCATTACTTCAGCTAAAACCAGCAGCAGTGAAAGAAAAAAAACGAAACAAGAAAAAAATACCCATCAGTCCTCAAGAAAAGATTCAGAGTCCTTTGAAAAGCAAGCTGCTCAATAGTCCTGCAAAAACTTTGTCAGGGGCCTGTGGAAGTCCCCAGAAGTTAATTGATGGGTTTCTGAGACATGAAGGTTCTGCTTCTGAGAAACCATTGGTAATATACTTTAAAAACCGACCATTTTATCACTGTATTTGACATTACGTAAATATAGCACATTTTTGCTGGGCACAGTGGCTCGTGCCTGTAAGCTTTAGCCTATGAAGCGGCCGGGGCTAGGGATCGCAGTTCGAGTCCCACCTGGGGCCTGTAGCGAGACCTAGTTACAAAAAATAGCTGGGCGTGGTGGCGCGCACCTGTAATCCCAGCTACCTGGGAAGCTGAGGCTGGGGATTGCTTGAGTCCATGGTACCCCAGGCAATGTGAGCCTGCAGTTCCACGGGCAAAAATAGCGAGACCTAGTCTCAAAAAAAAAAAAAAATACAGCTTTTTTTTTTTTTTTTTTTTTTTTTTTTCCTTTTTATGACAGGGAGAATGCTCTGCTTCCACTTCAGCAGAGCCAAGCCTTTCGGGTTTGCAGCCTGCCTTGCCTGGCACTGTTGGACCCCAAGCACCCAACTTAGCTGGAGCTGTGGAATTCAGTGATGTGAAGACCTTGCTCAAAGAATGGATAACTACTATTTCAGGTTGGCTTGGCTGGTATTAACAGCCTGGTACTATGAGAGCATGAGCACATTCAAGACTGAAAATAATTCTTTAATATACTTACCAGCTAAATCCTACCTAACCTCTTAAACCTTGGAGCTGGCTTTGAAAAGTTCTTATTGTAGTCTATTTACTTGATGATTTAAATTAGCATATAATTATCCCCTTCAAAAAGAATAGTCCTCATTTAAAGTTCTTCCTTCCTCCCTAGATCCTATGGAAGAAGACATTCTACAAGTTGTCAAGTACTGTACTGACCTAATAGAGGAAAAAGATTTGGAAAAACTGGATCTAGTTATAAAGTACATGAAAAGGTAACTTAAATCAAGGAGACAAGGCAGAGTAAATTGTATACTTGCTGGCAATACATTGTCTTACATATCCTTTATCGAGAATCCTAAACATGAACTGGGTAGTAAAAACAGGATGATTTCCCTTATAGGGTTTAAAACCATATTAAGTAATTGAATGTTCTAAAAGTTCACTTTGCCAAGTCAGACTCTAATGAAATTATTAACCCCAATTTCTAAAGGTATACTGAATTTGAGTAATTGAAACCTATCATTGTCTTCCTTTCCCACCTTTAGGTTGATGCAGCAGTCGGTGGAATCAGTTTGGAATATGGCGTTCGACTTTATTCTTGATAATGTTCAGGTGGTTTTACAGCAAACTTATGGAAGCACATTAAAAGTTACATAAATATTACCAGGGAGCCTGGTGCTCTCCGCTAGCTGTGCCATAAGTGCTTGTGAGGTATTTGCAAAGTGCATGATAGTAATGCTCTGAGTTTTTATAATTTTAAGCAAGTGTTTTTGTACATTTCTTTTCAATAAGTGCCAAATTTGTCAGTATTGCATGTAAATAATTGTGTTCTTTTACTGTAGTATAGATTCTATTTACAAAATGTTTGTTTATAAAGTTTTATGGATTTTTACAGTGAAGTGTTTACAGTTGTTTAATAAAGAACTGTATGTATATTTTGTACAGACTCCTTTTTTTGGTGAATTTTTAAAAACTTCAGAACCAAGTCTTGAACTATATTATACTTAGCAGGCTGAAAAACTTCCAGGCTAGACAGGTATATGCTCCTTGCTGAGCTCTGAATCCTGAGAGGGAGGTCCCAGTCCAGGAATCTACTTGTTCTAAAGTTTTGTCCCCAAGCATGAACACAGGAACATGTTGAGAAAATCTTTACTTCTTCCAAGTGGAGGAAACTTACTTACATATTTTGAATTGGAATACACACACAATCGGAATTTTTCCTCAAAGATGATGGTTTTAGAGGTATTTTGCCTCCGCTGGCCCTTGAGAAACTTAAGTGTGTCTTTAGGTTGTGCCATAATACTTTATAATTCTATGCCAGCAAATACTTGGGAACATTTTCCTCAAACACCTCACATCAACTTCAACACTGTGCTATATAAATAGATATTAGAGATCTGTTGTAAGATTATTAATGCTAACAGACTTCTTACATTGGACAATAGTGTAGATGCTCATGTGGGTCCACTTACCACATCCTTCAGAAAAACCAAAAACTATATTCAGATTATTACAAATAAACCATTGGATGTCTCTGCAACAATCTCAATTCACTACTGATTGTCTCATCAGAAAATGTGTGCATGATAGAATTTTCTAGGACAAAATAGAGCAATATATAAAAACCCCTAATGGTTACATGTTCTAGTACACAAGGAATGGGTAATAAAATAGTTCTGTTTTTAGAAGAGCTGAACCAAGGATGGCAAGTCATGAGAGAGAAGCTACTCTACCATGGAGGCCTAACAGACCTGACTGGTAAATGTCTTTTCTTTATTGCAGTTCAGAATTGTGCTGATTACAGTGAACTCTCATGACTACACAAGCAGTAAATAGCCAGCTATGCTTTACACCATGGTTTCACACAAAGCAGATATATATCAGAATGCCTAAATTTTCTATTTTTAAAAATTCCTAAGGGCATATGGCAGTAGAATGCCCCCACCCCCCTCAAAAAAAAAATCACTGTGGGAAAGATATGCATAAATAAAGAAGTTACTTCTTACATCAAAAAAGTCCCAAGAATCACAAAATCTGCAGAAGCCTTGGTTAATCAAATACTGCAGTACTGATTTAATCAGTATAAAATTGAAAGAGCTTTAGATCTGTAATAAAAATCCAAATTTGGGGAAGGGCAAACTTTAAAACAGCAGCCAGTAGAGAAAGGGTGGGGAGAGGAGTTGGGTGAGTTGAACAGGCACGTTGGAACTGTGGGGACATGTTATCGACCACTGTCAAACCAGTGTAAGTTTCTTGGTTTCTCATGGAAAACATTTATACACCTATTTTTTTCCTTCCACACTTAAGTTCATCAATGTCCAGATAACAGCCATTCCATTTTGTTGTCTTTTTGTTGGTGATATCACAATATTGCAGTAACTCCATTTTCTGCTCCAGGTGGAAAAATTAGATGATTTCAAATACTTTCTTCAGCTCCACAATAAGCTGCCAGTCACTCTTCTGCATTTCATCTCTGAACCAGTCTTTGAGAGCATCAATAGACTGCCGACTGATCTGCAGGAAGCAAATAATAACAAGCTCCAAAGAAAAGCATATGGACCTTTTAGTCTGTTCACCAGATAACCACCACTAGAGAGAACTTAAATAGAAATAACCAACCTGCCCTTTTGGGGAGCTGATCCCAGTACCTTATCAGACGAGTCAGGTGGTAGGGGAGCTGAAGTCCTGGCTGGCATTCTGCCAGGAAGCATCTTCCTCAACAAAGACAAGGCTATCCTACACAGTTAAGTTCTAACAAAAATTCAAGTCCCGTTTGAGTCTAGAAAGTTTAACTCCATCCCTTGGAACTGTTACATAAAGGGAAGCACTCCTATTACCAAAACACTGGTTTCTTCTGCTGAGTTATTTACCTTGCTGACGAGAATGTCCGTAGCTTCAAAATGTCTTCCATACATCTTGGGAGATTCGCCAGGGATAGGTTCTATCTTGACACAGACTTCCTGTCCTTTTTTTGCAACATCCACTTGCTTGTGATTTATTTCAATACTTGTTACTATTCCAATGTCAACAAACTATAAAAACAGTATACGTGCAGAGGAATTATGTAACAGGTGTGGTAACTGTCAAGGAGAAATAAAAACTCAAGCAAAAGTTTACAAAATCTTGGCTTTGTGACCTTATCACTGAGGAGCTCCACAGTGTCACTTGTAAACTAATCACTCTTGCCCTTCACAGAACGTAGACAACGGGGGATCACTGACGTGCTTTGGGAAACCGTTGTAACAACCCACTGTAGTTTCCTATTCCTCTTGACTCAACAGTGCCATGTTAATTGGGTACAGCAGAGATAAGGTTCTGTATCAAGAAGCTGCTTGGAGAGTGATCAGAGGGATGAACAAGGTGGGGTGAGGAGCAGCGATGCAGTCAGGGAGGCAGCTGGGTACACATGGAGCCTTGTAAGATACAGTTAAGCAGCCCTGCACTTCATTCTGGGGCTGACAAATGTGGAGATGTGAATGATCTGACTTCACTTGTAGTCTGAGAGGGAGAGAAAGCACTATACCCTGCCTTGTAAAGAGATACAGGAAAATAAGCGAAAGTGCAGGCAGATGAAATAACTGCAAATGACCAGCTCAATCCACTAAGTGGCGTAGAAGAAATGACTTCTAGAAGCATGAGCCAGTGCTCACATGATGTGTAAGTGCCATTTCCCCCTGAAGGAGACAGGCAGGAGCAGTATCCGATGGACCTGGAGCATCTCATTACACCACAAAGAAAACGCTCCAGGTGGGGTGACACTTACCAGCCAACTTGAAGGGGCTGATACTAACTGGATAATCTAAACATTGAAAATACTGGTGATACATTACAGTACATAAAACTTTTAAGAAAACATAATAAAAAGGGAAAGGACAGTAAGGGGAGTATTTATAGAACAGGGAGAATCATAGTTTTGCAAACTTATGTAATAACTGACAAGAACTACAGTAGGTAATGAACATTTACATAAAAACAACTGCGTTACCGGATATGCTCAGGAACTAAGTCCCTCATAGACAGTAATTACCAAGGGGGAAGATTTGTCTCTTACGGAAATAAACTATATGACAAGGTACAGGGCCCAGGGGAAGCACTTACAAATGGATCTTTACCAATATACCACATACAGGATATCATCACCTGTATACCTTGTCGTGAGAAATAATTTGTGAAACAAGATGATGTTTGAATTCTTCAAAATGGATAGAGGACTATTCCTGGCTGAGATAAAAACCCTAATAAATGCAATGCACCATGCTGGGACCCTGGGCCAGGTCAGCAAGTTGAATTTTTTTTTTTCCTTTAAGAGAGTAGGTCTCGATGTTGCCCAGGGTGGTCTCAAAGCCACGGACTCAAGTGATCCCTAGCATCAGCCTTCCAGGTAGCTGGGATTACAGGTGCACACCACCACCCGGCAAGCAAGTGGAATTATTAAAGACATTTTTGGGACAAGTGATGAAATAGGACCACTGACTTGATATTATCAAATGCTAATTTAGATATGCTAATCTAGAAGAAAGGAATTTGAATGTTCATTAGTCTACATTATTCTGAAGAATATACTTCACCCCCATGGTTCAAGTTACAAAATCTTGTTTAAATGGCAGTAATTCAAAGTAATTTGCAATTATCACTAATGATTTGAATCACTGATATCAGATGCTAAAAAAACAACATTAAGGAACACTGATACTTAACTATACTGAATAAAGATAAATTCGTAAGGTATAAATTACTAGTGATGAGCTTTCCTTGATTTAAAAACTTACATTTTTGCTAGGAACGCACATGGGTGTCCCCTGTTTCACCTGACCTGCTTCCACAGTCACTCCCATTACTATTGGATCTCGAGAATTAAAAATAAACTGAGGAAGGATTTTCATCTTGCAGGGAAATACTGCTATGTGCCTAAAAGAAAAAAAAAAGAAAACTCAAGAATTTTCAAGCTTGAAAAATCATTTCGAACAAATACAGATGACTGAGGCTTTTCCTACCAAATAAAAGGAGCTCTCCTCTTTGGGGCCAGGTGAGCAACAAGGATGCTGCAGACTGCCTCAGAGCTAGGTGCTGCAGATCATGCAACCTTCATGTGTTGCTTCATTTTCTCTTCATCTTCCCCCCCCCCAACCCCTTAAACTGTATCAGAGCATTTTGTGTTCAGACTAAAAGATTTGAGTCTTGGTTGGCGTCAAAATCAGAACTTTTATAAAACCTATCAAAAACTAATAGGCATGCCATGTGACATTTATTCTGGGAACATATAGATATATCAAAGCATATTCTTTTCTCTACCATGTTCCCAAGTCATTTGTTCCAAAATTCCCCTACTTGTTGGCAGATGCTCAAAGTGCTAAGTTCTTAGCAGTCTTCTTAATTAAATCCTTTTCACATTTCATGTTCTAAAGTAAGCACATCCCAATCTATAGCCTAATATATACCAGTTGATTCAACTTTTGAAATATGCTCCGGATGCAGCCATCTCTCCTCACAATCACTCTGGCCTGATCCACCATTATGTTCTGCGTGGACAGTGGGAGTCTCCTGATAGGCTCTTCTCATCAATTTCTCAACACTTTCCGTTCCACCAACTCTGACCTCCTTCCTTATCTTTCCACAATGTCACTGTGTCTGCTATTTCCAAGCCCGACTAATTCCCAGAAGTGCCCTGCCTGGATACACCCAACATGCTGCCTGCAATCACACAATTAATTGTTGTCCCTTCTTTAGCTAGGAGATCCAGCATTTTCCTGCTTTGTCTTGTTTCTTGTCTCTCCTTTGAATTCCAAGAAGAGGGAACAGGTCAGCATCCGTTGGTTCCTGCAGTACATGCAAGCAGCACCAACTGCACTGGGCGCTTGTGAGGTTCGTGGGAATTTTGAAAGAACTTTTCTCCCATGAAATGTCTCCCCTCATTTCCCAATTTTCCACTCTAATTCTGTTACTTCATTCTATGCAATCCCAGATAAGGAATTCCAGCAAGACAAAGCCCCTCAATGTAGCTACTACTCACCCACTGATACCTACTCTACGAAACTGAGAATTAAAGAACAAGGTACAGAGAGGACAGTCCCCTACTACTGATATGTAGGACCAGGATGCAGCTGTTGGCAGATGGAGCAAATTCCCACTGCTACTGTTTACACAGCTGCATAGTATTTGATAATTCTCAAATCAACTTCAATATCAGAGATTCAGAGTCAGTAAAATCAGCCACTTACTTAAATTCTTCTTGTTTCTGTTTCTTGTAGTCTTGTCTGTATTTTGTAAAGGCATCAAATAAATGATAAATAATTTCTGCACTGAAGATTCTAACTCCTAAACTATCAGCCATTTCTTGTGCATCTCGTTCAATTCTCACATCAAAGGCCAAAATTACTGCATACCTGAAAGATTAAAACACATCAAAGGTCAATGAAAAATGGAGTGTATCCTAAAGGAGAGTTCTATGAAAATAGGCAAGTAATATAAAAGTCTTCATAGCATAAGAGAATGACTTACTGAGGATCATGTTCCAACATCACAGAGGCCTTCATTACATCTTTTTTATGGACAGGACCAATGTTAATTCCTGCATACTGTAAGAAAGAGTTTCTAAGTTTAACTGCCTGTGTCAGGTAACAGAAACAGCACCCTAAACACGACTACCACTAACTGGTGGTATACTTACGGGCACTTCTGATGTTTTCAAAAATTCCAGCAGAGCTTCCAAAGACCCCAATGTAGATGCCTGGACATAAACTCCTTTTTCTTCTAATTTGATAGCATTCAGTGTCTGCTTTAACTCATGGATCAATTCATCCTTGAAAAGAAATTAAATTCGACAAAGGCTGTAGTCATACCACTATACACCAGCAGCCTAGAATTAAGCTATAGTTTCTCTTTTTGACTAAAGACTCCTCTGAAAATACAAAACAAAGACCATGAAAGACCAAAGCATAGTAGAACCTGTGCTGGAGATTCAGGAACTCTTATCTGAGCCAAACCTCATTTCATCTTTGTATGTCTGAGGTTTACCAACATCAAATGCTTTAACTTCTGCTCCACTTGGCAGATAAGGAAAATGGACAGACACAATGAAATCGTATACATGTTTAAGCTGGAAGGACTGCAAAACCACAATGTACTGTGGTAGCCCAGGGGCACTGTCTTAACTATGAAATACTCGTATTTCATGACCTCAGCATCCCTCTCCTCTACCAATGCTCCTCTGGAAATGGAAAAGAAACTGTAACCAAAATAAACAGAACAATGATGCTGCTAAAGAAGTAAAAGACCATGCCATACCCAGGTGTCAGAGATACCTGTCTTATTCTCACTGGTCCTACAAGGGCAAATTCCCCGATGACAGTGAACTGGTATTTCCTAAAGAATAACGGTGGTCCCAGCACACTAGATCACCATGCACTGGTATCTTCTCTTTCACAAGTGAGCAAATAAACTATGGTCCAACATTTCCCTTTGTAAAATTACACTGGACCTATGGTCATCTGCTCCTATAAAGAGGCAGTCAAGCTTTAAAATGATTTCTAGTACCTAATTAAACTTTCTTAATTTGTCTACATATTAAGGTATTTAAAAATTTGTCTACATATTAAGGTATTTAAAATCCAATTAAAATGGCTTTTTTTGTTCAAATAAAAGCCATACTTAGAAATTGTAGTGTCAGTGCTAATTCATGTAACTATACAAACTGAAGGAATTCAAAAGTACCATCTGTTTTGCTAAAAGGTCAACATAATGCTTCACAAAGATAAAGGTACCCAGTTCAGTTAAGGTTAAAGGTAATTGCAAAGGAACTGCTTGTAGCCTGCTTCAGAGAGAGAAGCAGACCTGTATGTGCTAAAGTGAAGGTAAAAAGCCCTTCATGGTCACCCTGTTTCAGTTGAGCTCAGTAATGCCATTAATAATCACCATTAAGGAAGTGAGTGTGTTTGAACTGGGGGTGCCTGGCCAGCTGTCTTGACTGCCAGCAGCCTCCACCCCAAAGCCCAGCTTGCGCGGGCTGAGCCTCACGGCAACTGAGTCTCACCGGCGACAGGGAACCACAAGTCCCTCGGCCACCGCACCAGCAGCTGGGTGAGAGCTCTGCGGAAGTCAGGTGAGGTCTCCTCCCTGACCGCCCCCCCTCAGGCAGCATCTGGTTGCCAAGGCAACGGTCCTGGGACAAAGGGGCAGCTCTGCATTTTGCAACTGAAAGAAGCCTTCCCAGCCAGGTTAAGGCTGAACTGAGTGTGTTTGAACTGGGGGGTGCCTGGCCAGCTGTCTTGACTGCCAGCAGCCTCCACTCCAAACCCAAAAGCGCCGGGCGCCACTACGCGCCACCGGCGCAAACTCAGAAATCAAGGATACTCACTACCAGACACACATAGGCAAAGTTATCCACAACTATATAGATTTCAACAAGCCTAATACTAGAGCAGTAGTCACCCAATATGTAGAGCAGATCCGAAAGGAAAACACAGGAAGGAGGAAGACCATAAATACTCAAGCAAGCCCTAAGAAAAATAACTCCCCACCAAAGGATAAACAACCTGAAGAAATCAACTTGGATGACATGGAAGAAATGCTCCATATATCAGACAAAGAATTCAGAATCAAAATGATGAAAGTACTCAAAGAATCCAAGGAAGGGGGGGGGGGAGAAAAGGGAAAGCAAAAGGGAAGAAGCATTCAACGAATTAAGATAAGTAGTAGAAAAATGTAAGCAAGAATGCAGTAAAATGGGCAACATCATCAACATACAGAAAAACGAAATTGAA